>JARFJB010000360.1:2897500-3097500 GCA_036346205.1 Vesta saturnalis | reverse complement strand
TTCATGGAAATAGTATTAATTAAGTCTTCCTTTTGTCAAAAGTGGGAAACTTGATCTACTTTTCAATAAATAATTATTGTTATATAAAACTTACGTAACCGGGCAATGTGAGTCCAATGGACCCTCGCGTGGTGGTTACAATTGATGCATCTTATGTATATAATATTTTCATAATTGATTACATATTTATCAGAATAATTAGCGGATTTGAGAGTTACTTTGTTTTCAAGGCTAATTGTTATGAAAAATGCAATTAGTGTGGAATTTTTGTAGAGTAATCTAAGTCATTTGGCAGTTAGATAATGTTCAAGTTAGTCTTTTAGTCATTACCTACTTATGGATTATGAGTAATTTGCTATTAGTGGTGAATTTAGAATATCTATTTGTAATTGTATTTTATTCAAGAATTTGGATTTTATTTTCAAAAAATGTAAGTAGTCTGGAATGCTGGTTATTGGCAAAACTAAAAGTTTTAGTTGAATAGTAATTACCTTGGAATTTATTTAGTATCCTTCCCTTGCTGTGTACTATATACATATATATATATATATATATATATATATATATATATATATATATATATATATATATATATATATATATATATATATATATATACGAAGCGCAAGTAATGCAAGGACAACAAAGGCAATGTTGTGAAAAATGCTATAAAAATGTTTGTAATCAACATTCTGTCACTGCTATTATTATCTGTAATAACTGCAATAAATTGTTTTCTTTTATATAATAATGTTTATGTAAGCTTAATTTGTAAATATATTCCAGTAATAACTACTTAGTACAAGAGAGTAATGAAAAAGGTATCTAAAGAAGGTGTGTCCATCGGACCCACACTGTTGCGTTACTAAAAATACTTGCCCGGATAAGAGTTAAATAAATCGTCGAATGAAATGATTTTTAAATTACAATTAAATAGTCGATGGTGTCTGAATTGTAGATTATACGTCACTGTTATTGGTGGGTTGAGTGAAAAGTCCAAAAGGTCAATATCGGCTTGCATTTGTTTGTTGGTTGTAAAATGGTGAGGAATATGTACAATTTTTTTAATAATTACTGGGTTCGCCTACCCCATGGAGACTCGTATCTAGAAATCCATCTTAATTAATGAAGCAACCAATTGTGTAAATACATCATACGCTATTATTGGCGGATTTACATGGTTCAGGTTTGATAAGAGAATTGCAAATGCGGTTTAATCCTATAAAACCATTTTTATTTTAACTACCATCTATACTTCAGCAATTACTTTAAATAATAATAACTATTACTACAATAACTATTGAGGAAAATTTCTTCTAATATACGATTTTTTGGCAGTATGAAAAGGTTAGTACACTATCCTTACTGACGTTATATTAATCTAGTCATGGTAATTCATATTTAAAATTATAGCCCAACTAGAAAATTTGTACCCTACCGAAAAAAAGTCAATACGTCTCCCAATTTATGGCAAATAGCTCAGGTGACCAAGTACATGGTAGTTTTAGAACAAAGTATTAGAGGCAACCACCATCAAGACCTAAAATTCGTGAATGGTACCGGAAGTTCATGAAAACCGAGTGTTTTCCACCAGAATGCTATGGCCGACCAAACACAAGTGAAGAGAATGTTAAACGTAACCACCAGACGTTCGCCTGAAAACCTATAAAATTCATTCATACTGCCTACAGGCAGCTACATTTTCCATGTAAACAATTAGGCATACAAGGTGCTACTTAAAGCCACAAGATAAACTATAACGTCATTTGTTTGCTGCAGCCATGTTGTAAGTGATTGACGATTCAGGTGACTGCCTATATCGGGTTACTTTTTCAGATAAGCCACGTTTCATGTGTCTGGAATGCTAATTGCTAGTTAGAAGTTCTGAACATTCACATAAAATCAGAGAGATTGAGCGATGTAGTTTCAAGATTAATGGGTAGTGCGAGATCATGCACAATAAGATAATTGGCCTCTTCCTTTGCTGCATACACTATCACAGCAAATGTTTACGTGAACATGATTCCATTTGCTCTATCTTAATTGTTAAACTATCAGCCTACGATCGTATTCCAAAGAGATGGAGCACCCTCTTGTTAAGCCATTGTTGTCTGGGAACTCTTACGTACGACATTTCCTGGATGGTTTTGATAACGTATGTAAAGTATTTGGAGTGCAGCTGAAGTGAGTTTGGATGAAAAGGCATTTTTTTTGTATATTTGTGTTGAAAGCGGCAAATTTGGTTGAGAAACAACGTTTTGAGTAAATTTTTATTGATATGGCGCTGGTAAAACTACTGGTCTTTTTACTACTGTGTATGAAGGAATTTGAACTAAAGAAATGAATGCAGACGTACGAAGGAGTGAATTTGTGGTATATTGTAATTGTATTAACGTGCAGTAAGGAATATTAATGCCTGTTTTTGATTGTGGAAATTTTTGGTGATATTGTGCAATATTGGTAAACTGAATGCCTATGTGTACGTAAAGGGACATTAGAATGGGATGATTCACGAAAATGATGCGGAAATAAAATTCGCGTACATGTAAGATATGTATGAAAAGACGAAGAACAACCTCGTGAATGTACTGAATGAATGTGGTGAGGATAGATGATTTATTCGAGGAGATTTTATAAATTCCCACGTAAAATGAAGATTGCGACGGGTGTTGTACAAGGGTAGCGTGGCTGAGTCCATGTTGGGTATTGTGACGCGATGTAGATACGCATTGAATACGCGATGATATGTAGATTTTGAGTTTAGCGCGAGATGCATTTGGAAAGTAGGGCTAAAGACATATAAAGGAGTACCCGTTTTGACTTAAGAGAAGGGAAGCTTAAGCGTTGACTAGAGTAGACACCACGTGCTCTGAGTTATGATTAACGCTTAGATTGTTTTTGTGCGGGCCTTTTTTTAATGAAAATCGTAATGTATGCAGATTATAATCAGAACGACTGCAATAACCCTTCGTGGGATTGAGAATAAGTAGACATTCATAAATAAACCAAGTAGTAAATTGTGGGTTGAAGGAAAAACTATTTTATATTATTATTCTACAATAAAGGAAAAGTGCTTATGCAGATCTGAAAATTGAACCGACATTTTATTAAACGTGTTTAGTGCAGCGCGCGACATTACAAAAGTTTTATAAGACTATGTAACCACTTAAGTTAACGGACCGAAAGTTGTAAAAGTAGCTTAAAGAAGTGGTGGTTTTATGAACGATCGAAGTATATTTGTACAATCGTCACCAAGTATAATTCGACTGTATAAAAAGCAAATGAGAAATTCGATATCCAAAGGGGAAGCAAACATACCGTTTGTGCTTAGTGTGTATGTAGTGAAGAGCTAACATCTATACATAAATACGATGTTATACTAAATCAAAGAAAAAAAGTACCATGATGACATGTGAATGAAGAACTGTTTGCGGGTGCGTTAAAGGAATACGGTTGTTGTGTGTATACCCAAAGTGTTGACCAATTTAAAGGCCGTTAGCAAATAGAGGATTACATCTCACCGATTAAATGGACTACATATAATACCGGCAGAAAACGGATTAAATGACTTTTATTGCAAGAATTAGCTGTAAGACATGTTGACTACGAGCACGATCACCTTATTAAGATAGTTTTCTTTCTTTGCTTTGATGATTATTTATTTAAGTTAAAACAAAAAAAAAGGTAGTCAAGCCGTGTCGATATATGTTTTCTTGTATATTTTTAATTTTAAGATTTGGGGATTTTTTTAAATTAGGACTATTTGCAGGTTTCGACCACTGTTGTGTAAATATTGATTAACAATATATGCACAGAGTGTTTAAATTATTTCGTTGTTTATTTGTGATATTGACTTGACCGGTTACATATTTTTAATAATTGAAAATAATCTTTACCCTGTTTTATTTTGGAGATTAAGGATAGATTTGACATCTTGTGTTGGCCAGATCGTTCACAAAATTTCAGCAAAATTTTGGAAAGTAAAGCGGAATAGTAGTAACAAAATACTAAATTTTGATCTAGTATTTCCATAAAGCAGAACGTTTATATTTGAAGTGATAAAGCATACATTTATTTATGAATATCTAACTACGATCACGAAGGTTGGTATTTTAATAAAATGTAAAGAGATCATTAATGAGGAAAGCACTAAACATTCTAACGTTGAGTTATTTAGCAATTAACGAATAGCTTTCAATGGGATAACGAATATCATTACATCGTTTCGTTTATTCATTATGTGTTAGAGGTTTTTCTAAATTGGGCATTGATTATTTATTTAATTTTAGAGTTCATTAACCGTTGCCGATTTAAATTGGTAGATATACGAGGGACCTTTTTAAAAACTACATAAGTTAATGTTTTAATTTTTTTTATGAATTGGAGTTTCCATTTATACAGGGTGTGCTCAGTAAGTTATAACGACTCGAGTATCACTAAATTTTCTGAAGATTTGAGTTGATTTGTTTGGAAGTGTGTTTGACTTTGAGAAGTCAGCGTATGAATTTACTGAGTAGACTTCAATCCTGTTTTTCACAATCAAACAGGATTAATTTACCATTTCGCCTAAGACGATTTATTTTAGCAAAACTTAAGATTGTGGTGGCGCAAAGAGACGTCTTTCCTGGACTGAGCTGCATAAGTTGTGAATTTATGGTAAGTGTAAGCTTGTTATTCAACCATTTTAACAATGGATAGGAAAATCTAGTCCAACCTCGTTCTCCCAACAGTATACCTATGGATTTCTTTCCATGGGGATATATAAAACGTCGTCTACCAAACACTTGTTTAAAATTTAGAATATCGACGTCAAAAGGTTACTACAGCCCTCGCAACAATTTGTAGAGGAATACTCTAGAAAACATGCGAGATTTTAGTGTAGATGTGTTACGGGCAACAAACCATGAACCATAACCCTTTTGGGCCAAAAGGAACTATGTAAATTACTCCTCTTTAAAATAGAATTGTAATATATTGTTCCGTACTTTTCTCATTTAGTCTTAATGTTTTAAATGTAATTATTAAGCTCCCTGTAATATTTTTCGACTGAACTTGGTGTATACGGTGTGAAATTTTCAATATCTCTAATTTTTGGTTCTAGGGATATTCCGAATGTACATAAATTAGACTACTCTTGATAAATAGCAAAATGATCGTTGTGGTATTACATAACAATTGCATCTAATTAAGATGTATATGTGTGCGGAAGATTTTATGGTAACGACACTTTTTTGAGAAATCTAAGGAAAGGACAGTAGGTTGAAATTAGAAACACAACATCCACACAAAACGTTAACAAACACGTATTTCTTCGAATATTCATAATAAAAACGGTTCATCTCGGATTATTGTTCGAAGAAAATAGATTAAACATCCGCTGGTAAGAATCTAGTGCACCAAAAATGAATTTACATGATAAACCTTAGAGGTATGGTAATCATATTTGACACGTATCATTACTCGTACTAAATTGGAACTGAATCTCTACTCAAATTTGATTAAAAATGAGTTTTCACTAAATTTTCGAATGGTTTTAGTTTGTCACCGGGTGTGAAAATTTTAAGTAAATTACTTCAGATAATTTTTTTCTTCTGGATTTTCGAAATTTAAAAATTCAAGTTTCATCCACAGTATACTTGCGTTACGATCAGAGTAATGTTAGAATAGTTTTGTGTAAATACATGTTATCGTTATTTTAAATTTTGGGGAATTTTGTTAAATGATTAATTTGAAATTGTATCATGTAAAATTATATTACGTATAAAATTATTACGTTGTATAGTACATCTTTTGCGAATACAAATTGTAGCAATCAATCCGTCGCCCTTCCTTTCGATAAATATTTCAGTCTACAGACAAAGTCAGATATCCAAAAACGAGGTTTTAAAGCTCATTTTGGTAGGACGGACCTGTTAGAAACAGATCATATTTTAGTGATAACTCAGAGGTACCTTTGTGAATGCAATTTGGACGGATGATGCGATTTTTTCCGATTTAATGCCGATGGGCTATCGTTTTCCGCGAGTATATTAATTTAATGTAACGAAGCTGTGTAATTAGTTAATTAAGATTTAAGGGGATTAACATTCAAGGTATCGAATTCTGGACGATGCTGAAGTCAGTCTAGTCCAAGATGTAGGGGAAGGCACACGTTTTTTGCTTGCGACTTCGCAATGTACGCGGAAAGGTTGGTGAAGTAAGATGTAATTAGTTACATCATTCCGCGAGGGTATAGCGAGTTTCCCCAAGGTTCCTTATATAGTTGTGCTTGGTTTGTCAGTAGTGACAATTTTCGGTCATAGAAGTAATTGGTTTTAGTGTTTTTACGAAGTGCCAAACCTGCATTGATTGATTGGTTGATTGTTTGATTGTTTATTTTAACCTTTCCAATATTACATTGTTTGGTCACGTCATACATAAATATACATAATTATATTATGCATATGTGACATACAAGACAAAAACACAAAACAAAGAGAAAATCTTACATAATAACACTAAACTAACAACAAATTTAACATAATGCGCAGGGAGGGGCATTCATATATTTCTCCTCGCAGTAGACACTGTTTTCTAATATATATTTTTTTATAGCTGTTTTAAATTTAGTAATGGAAATGATCCTATTTCATTATAAATGAAGGTATATAAGGGTAGATTTAACGAGTTATTAGTTGATACGCTTAACCTTAATACTAGTGGTGACAGCAAATTATGATGGCGAGTGTTGTAATTGTGGCAGTTTCTGTTAGGTACATGTATATGGACGGAACTGTCATTATATTGTAATATTTAAAATACTGCTTACAATGATCCCTAGAATCAATATTTGCAGTCACCCTTACTGCTTTTTTTGCAGTCTAAGTATTCTAATAGAGCAAGATGTATTGCCCCAAAAAATGATTCCGTAACTAACTAATGTATGAATGAAAGAAAAGTAGCACGATAGAAGGATTGATTCATTTAGTGACTTTCTTTGTATTAAAATAATTTTTGCATTTTACTTGGACAGTGTTCTAATTTATTCGTTTTCAACCACTCCTCAATTAGTATTGTCATTTGGAAGGTGGGGTTATTTAAATCGTTGTCATTACCGTCCTCGCAGAAAACAGTCGTATCATTTGCATATTGGATACATCTATATGAATTAATTGCGTTAGGAAGGTCATTGACAGAGAAAAAGTAAAAGAGGACCCAATACCGAAACTTGAGGTACGCCAGTTGAGACAGGTACGATGTTAGGTGACTTGCTGTAGAATGATACACATTGCATTCGATTAGTTAGGCACGAACGAAAACAGTTTAATGGTTACCTCTTACACCGTAATAATTTAACTTTTCCAGTAATGAAGAAGGCAACATACAATCGAAGGCTTTAATAAATCATAAAGGAGTGCAGCTCCCTTTCTGCTATTTTCAAATGTATTTACAACATGTTCCAGTGAGTATTTGATTTTTGTTCAAATAGTATATTAATCGATTCTTTGTTAAGATTTCAATCACTTCAGGAATGATTGATATTGGCCGATAATTATCAACTAGCGTTTTATCGCCATTTTTATGGACAGGGACAACTGTGCTGATTTTAAAGCAGTATATGAAATTTGCTTTGAAAAAACAATCATTAATCAGTTCTGTAAAATATACACCAATAATATCAATATAGTTTAATGAAATTTTGCTATTCTATTGAACTGTTCTATTGCGTTTTGTTTATCCGGATTAATGCTAACGAGTTCCTGGTTAATGGGATTGTTTCGCGTATACTGTGCAGCTCGAACAAGTAAAGTACAAACTTGCTGTATGTAGTGCCGCTTTAATAAGCTTTAGTTAGATAAAAGTAAAGTAGCTGTAAATAAAATTATGGTTGTGTACATATTAACGTTAACCAGATAAAGAAGTGATCGTCGCGTGTTTTTTGGTTTAGACATTTTCTACTATAAAATTTTTGTGAACATGAAGTTAAGAACTAAGAAGCTATTAGTTTCGAACAATGATACACCGAGTGAAGCGATTGCTGACATGTTGTGAGAAAGAAAAGGAAGTTCTATTGACTATTTGTGCTGTGTGAGTTAACAATGTTTCTGAATTTATATGCGTTAATGATTTTAATAAAATGTTTGTTTGTACTTAAACGAATAAATATGCCTTCTGTGAGTTTATTTTTACTAACGTCTAGATATCGATTCTGTATATAAAGCATATTCATTCGTATGTCATATGGTGTTTATCTGTATTTTATTTCGATTTCGCTAACTACAATTACATATTACCGTTTGTTAGAATTTAGGTGTTCTACGAAATTATTATTATTGTTCCGATTTGTTCCTTTTTGGTGCGATTTATTTAAAATTTAAGGTAGCTAAATTATTATTTCTGCTCATTTAGAGGCACATAGAATTTGATGTGTTCTTTGTAACTTCCGCATCAACACACCCAGTGTTGATTGGAATCCTGTGTAATTTTAATGTAATGCACTATACACGGCCAGACAGTTAGACGAGGTAGAAAAAAGGAAAACAAGATCCTGATGATGGAAAATAGAAACTAAGAAGCAACAACGAGATCTGCATAAAAACAGAAAAAATAACAGACACAATGAGGAGAAGGAGTGTGTCTTTTAGGGACACATTAAAAAAATGAATGAAAAAGGTTGAGAAAAATAATACCCAATTATTTCGACAGAAACTCAAAAACACAGATGACATGGATCAAAGAGGCCAGAAAAGACATGGAGAGAAATGAAAATGGATGGAGAAGAGGTGGAGAGAAAATAAGAATTCAGAGGGAGGGTCAGAATATTCAAGAGTTTTCAAGAAAGACTGGAGCAAAATGGACGGATGAACGCAAGCCACAACATGGAGACAGAATGAAGGAACACTGGAAGAGAAGAAATAACGAAGAAAAATAATTGTAAGAAGTTATTTTACGTGGTCCATGGTCGACCAAAATTCAAAAAAAGCATAAAAAGAAGAACTGGTACTTAGAGAATTCGGAGGTAGGAGTACTTGTACCTATACTCAAAAGAGCAAACAACAGAAATTGTAACAACTGTAGAGAAGTAACATTAATAAGCACAGTGATAAAAATTAATAAACAGGTATTGACTTGAAAAGCTTACAAAAACAACAGAACAAACTCTTACAGATACACGGAGTGGCTTCAGGAAAGTAAGATCACTATAAAATCACATATTTACAATTAAGCAATTAATAGGAAAGAAAAACTCGGAGCAAAGGCATACCTGACTTTCATTGACCTAATGAAGGCAATTGATTCAATACCAAGAGATAAAGTATGATAATAGTAATAATAAGAAGAAAAGTAGTAATAATGTATTTAACCTGTCAACGCCCAAATGCACTTACATTAGTCAGAGGGTATAAGAAACATCAAACAGTTGAAAAATTAGGTTAAACGAACAAACAAACAGAAACATAATGCTACGTTAAATAATTTAATTGCATCACAGCATAAATTTTAGATTATTATGCAATTTTAGCAGTGCTGTTCTCCTCGACAAGACTATACACTTGTGACCCGAACTCCTGAAATATGAATTAAAACCAAAATAACAACCATTTTTATACATTTATTTACTTTATTTCTCTAATGCAATGTTTTTTATATGAAACGTGAAACTTACAATAAATTCAACCAAATTTAAATAAAAAAAAGAAAACGGATACACAAATATTTTTTACACTTAATGCAGGTCATATTAGTTTTGTTATCACATTTAGAGCAACATTTGCAGCGTGCTCGTTTTTTTTGTTGCTAGTTCCAGGAAGAGGTGAGGTAGAATTTTCCACCAATGGTTGTTGAATAGCTGTTACAATTGCAGATGCTTGTTTATTACGGGGAAGATGTTTTCTGGACAAAATGTAAGGATTTACCAATTGTTTGCCCTGTTCCAAAAACAGTCTTCTTTTGAACAAAACATTTTTATTCCAGTCTGGATTTATTTGGCGCCATAAGGCGAAAGCATTATAGGCACTGGTATCTAAAATGTTGTAAAATAAGATTATGGACCATCGATTTGTTTTTCCTTTGCATGTATATGCACCGATTAGCTGATCTAATGTATCAACTGCTCCTTTGTAGAATTATAATCAAGTATAATATGTGGTTTTTTGTCTTCTCTGTCGCTTATTTGTTGCTAGTTATGAAACGTACTCATTAGAATGACCTTCTTGTATTTTTATCGAATATAAGACACAACTGCGGTATCTTTAGTAAAATAAAATCTGGAACTATGCACAACGTTATTTAGTTCCATGATAGGTAGCTCAGGCTTGCTTTTCGTACCAGTCCCTAACGTGGCAAGATTTCTTTTGAGAAGCATTTGACCCAATTTATACGATGTAAAGAAATTGTCACAAGTTACGTTCTGACCTATTAGTTCATAAGTAAGGTCTAAAACTACTTGGTATATACTGCTTGAATGGACAACGACCTTTAAATGCAACCATCTGATCGTCCACAGCTACGTTTTGGCCAGGATTGTATAATTTTGGTAGTATTTCAGTACATTTGTCCCAAAATTCTCTAATAGCAGCCAACTTATCCCGTAGCCTTCTTTCTTGACGATCTTTTTTATTATCAAACCGTAACACGCGTGATATATAATAAAATTGTTTCAACGACATTGTTGCGCGAAAAAGAGGTCTGCCAGTTTCTGCATTCCACAAACTTCTGGTAGATTCATCATGCGATCTGTAAACTACTCCTAACAGTAACAAACCTATGTACGCCTGCAACGTAATGTCATCTAATTCTTGTCACCGTACACTCTACGACCTTCGATGTTAGTCATTTTCAAAATTATATTTTCCAGAGATCTATTGAAAAATAGCTGAAATGTAGATTTTACTTCCTGGACTCGTGCATTGCTGTATCTAGTTGGACCTGGAGCGACTATTATGATATTTGCACTAGTTGCACGCCTTGATTGAGGAAATGGATCTAACATCCAAGTTATGGCATTATCTTTAGATTGAACCGATTGAGCAGGTGGCATCAATTGCGTAGGATTTGTCCGTCCCGCATCGTCGAAAAAATCATCGTCTGACTGTTCAAAATCACGATCTTCCCTGATATGATCTTCCTCTTCAGAACCTTCATCGTCACTAATGTCACTCAAATAATCAATAAGTTTTTCTAAGTCTTCGCCACTAAGATATTTTTTTGCCATTATTGTTATTTCAGCACTTTAGAAAAACTAGTAGTACGTACAACAAATAGCACTTTACTCTGCAGCGTAACAAACCAAACTATCGGTTGCATACTGCGATATGATATTTATACCTGCTCAAGTTGCAAGTCTGTTCCTGTTTCGACTTGCACACGCGGCTACAGACCGGCCGAAAATGCTGTAGTAACTCGCAAAAATAATTGGAAATACAAATTTATACGTCCTACTAATGTACTACAGCCTCGGGTTATAATTACCCGAGGAACATCAATGTAACAATCATGTTTAAAAAAATCAGGAAAAAAATTATTCAAACGAACAAGCCACCTCATTCTTCAATGGATTACAAACAAAGTCATTAACTACGAAGTTCAGATATTAATTAACAAAAAAGTTATCTAAACAACAATTTGCTTTCGGGTCATATAGACCCGAAGGTAACAGCAGGATTAATTGGGCATGACTACCACTCGCGTCTATAAATTCTTTTGATTTTTTTGTAGGAAGTCCTTTATATTACTTCTAAATTGATTGTAGGGCATTTAGTTACCGAGTTTAAACCTTAATTAGAGTTCTTAAGAGACACATCAAAATCACAATTTGTAGAAACTAAAGTTGCGTCATCCACATACAATATCCAGTCAAGGTTAGGTGGTAGGTAAAATGGTGTATCATGGAAGTATATAAGAAAGAAGGGATCCTAAAATAGATCGTTTAGGTACTCCTTTTGTGACGTAGTATTTCTTAGATAATTTGTTGTTAAAAAGTACACGTTTGTTGTCCACGATATAGGTAAGAAGATAACAAAGCACAGCTGGTTGAATTAAATTTATAAACTAGTTTTAGTTTTTTAATAACAGTATCATGCATCACACAGCCAAACGCTATTGACAGGTGAATAAAAGTAGCGATGGAGTGCATTCCTCTCTCAAATCTCTCAAGAATGTTTTCTGTAAATTGAATTACTACATTTGACGTACTATGTCCTTTTCGAAAACAAAATTGTGTATTATAAAACAATTAGTTATTTTCAAAAAATGACATAATTTGATTGTGTAGTATTATTTCAGTTATTTTAGAAAAACATTGGCAGGATGGAGATTGGCTTATAATTATTAACGTTATTTGAGTCTCCTACTTTAAGTATGGGCATGACTACCGCAGCTTTGAATAAGTCAGGGAAGACACCTTAATTTATAATGGAATTAATAATGATCGAAAGAGGTTTTACTAATATGTTAACGTTACGTCTGATTAGGTGAGATTCAGCCCACATACGCCTCTTCACACGCTTTTTAAAATGGAAGAGCTTAAGGAAAAGAGCTGTTGTGGAGAAATTAGTTAATTAAATTAGAAGTGTCTATAAAAATACTTTTAACCATGATATATGGAAAAACGTGAAATCCGGAGTTTTTGCCATAGCAGAAGGGCTACAACTAGGACGAGGACTCGGTTATACTTTGTTCAATACCTTTATGGACAATGTTATTCAAGAGGGCAACCGTAAGATACAAATAGTATGCATAGGACTATATATATATATATATATATATATATATATATATATATATATATATATATATATATATATATATATATATATAAACTGTTGTTTATCCGGGCGTTGTCTCGCGTCTGTTGGTGATGTTTCTGACTCCTGCCAGTACAAAAACGACGTTTCGGCAAAGTCTCATTTGCCATTTTCAAGTTTTGTCCTTCTCCAACTGATTTGTTCGGCTCCGTGTTACTCGAGTCGAACTGAGGTCCTGCTGTCCTGTCTCCTGTTTATATTTGGTGTTGTGTACTTTCACTGCTTTCACTTTCCCTTCGTTCTCTTTCTCGGTGTTGGATGGTGCTGCTGTACATGTGGTATGGATGGTTCTGGTTCGGGTGATCGTTTCCTTGTGTGACGATGTTCTGCTAGTGTTATCTTCTATGTATTAGGCAGTCTTTGGGAATCGTCTCGTGTGTTAAGGTTCTGTTCCCGTTTCTCAATCTCGATCGCCTCTCGAATAGTTCTTTTTGTCGCATGAGTAATTCTGGTTATCATCTTTGTGTTTTCAAAAGCGATGTTGTTTGATGTTCTTCTGGCGTGTTGGGCTAACGATGATGTAGCTATATTCTTCTCGACGCCATTCTAGTGTTCCTATCGTCCAACGTTGATCCGTCTGTTTGTTTGTCCTATGTACACCTTGTCACATGTCTCGCAGGGGATACTGTAGACTCCTTGGTCCTCCAAGTCAATTTTGGTTTAGGTGTTGGGAGCACTGATGATATTTTTCTGTCCGTGTTGAACGTTGTCTTTATGTTGTGTTTGCTGAGTATTTTTGCAATCTTGTCTGTCGTTCCCTTTACATAAGGAAGTGTGACCTTGGCTGTTGGTGGTTCCTCCTCTTCTGTGGGTTTCGTATTTCTTGGTCTTGATGCGTTCCGGATGTTTCTCATTGCGAATCCACTTTGTAGTAGAGCTGTTGTGAGAGTTGCCATCTCCTCTTTCTTGTGAGTGGAATCCGTGAGTCTTATTGATCCCGTTGCCAGTGTCTTTACAACCGACTGCAACTGCAAAGGCTGATGGTGTGAGTGGGCGTTGAGATATCTATTGGTGTGCGTCGATTTTCTGTATACTGTGTGGCCGAGGTACCCATTCTTCTTCTTGTAGATCAGTACGTCCAGGAATGGTAGCTGCTTGTCCTCCACTTTCATGGTGAATTTGATCTTATTGTGGACGCTGTTTATGTGTTCTAAGAACACCTTCGTCATATGGCCGCACGGAAGAGAACAGCTCGATAAGTTCAGGAAAGAACCTTAACACACGAGACGATTCCCAAAGACTGCCTAATACATGGAAGATAACACTAGCAGAACATAGTCACACAAGGAAACGATTACCCGAACCAGAATCATCCATACCAACATCATGCACAGCAGCACCATCCAACACCGAGAAAGAGAAAGAAGGGAAAGTGAAAGCAGTGAAAGTACACAACAACAAATATAAACAGGAGACAGGACAGCAGGACCTCAGTTTGGTTCGAGTAACACGGAGCCGAACAAATCAGTTGGAGAAGGAGAAAACTTGAAAATGGCAAATGACTGTGCCGAAACGTCGTTTTTGTACTGGCAGGAGTCAGAAACATCACCAGCAGACGCGAGACAACGCCCGGATAAACAACAGTGTTTCATACTACACTGCGGAAACCTAAAATCAACCATATATATATATATATATATATATATATATATATATATATATATATATATATATATATATATATCAGGTTGTGGCTTCGTTTATTTTGAAGCTACAAAAAAAAAGAAGGTATATACATCTTTTGTAGAGCATTAAACTTGCTAAAAAATGTTAATTACGATCTTTTTGTAATACCAATAGTTTGTGTGTTATGTGATAAACTGTTAAAATGGGTTGTAACTTCATTGCTTTTGAAGCCATAAACAAATGGATTGCATTTTTTGAAATGTCTTAATAACCAGAATTTTCTAAAAAGCAACCACTTCGTTTCTAAGATCAATAAAAAGCACATTTAGTTGGGCTTACGATACGTATTATTTTTCTTTACAATAGTATGTTTTATTATAATTTTAAATTATGTGGTCCGCGAGGATATTCAAAGGAAGTATTTGCTCATTATCGCTTTTTGGGCCGAGGGATATGTTCTTCTATGCTTCGAAACAACCTGGGAACAATTACGAATTATGATTAATCTTTTTTTTTTAATGTTACTCTTACTTGTAATAAATATTGTTTTTGCTCTTCGTCTCTGGTCATTTTCGAATTGAAGTCATAAGCTTAATGCCTCGCTCTGCAGTATCATTAACAACTTTTATAGAGGCTACTATTTTCTGTCCTCTTTTGTAGTGATCGTTATTGTCCCAATCGCCTGCGTCCATACTCAAAAACTCTGTACTGATGTTTAGCTTTTTTAATGTCGTTATCGCTAGAGGTGTGATCATATCTGCTGGAAGATCTTTTTGTAGAAATAAGGGAAGATCTTTTATTTTTAAATCTAGTTTTTTAACAGGCGTATCACTTTCTTCATCTTCCTCGAAGGATTGAAGTATTTGTGCCATTTTGTTTTTTTCAGCGACATTGATTCGGTCGTCAAATATGGTGAACACAGCTAAGGATTCGCTGAGATACCATAGGTGGTTTAATATTTTTTTAATTGGACATTCCGCTATACTTTTATCAGTCTCTTTGTACTTTATTAGTTTCTTCAAGAAACTTATGTCATTTAGTGGTGCATTGGTGCTATTGTCTGCAGTGAACCATGATTCGCAGTAGCAAGTAATGACAAAGCAGCAAATTCTCTTTAATGCTTCCACTTCACGCGCTTTTAAATTTAACAGCTTATGAAATAAATAAATTTTAAAGCAATATAATGCTTTCGCCATCCAAGGAGTTAAATGGTAAGCACCTGGTTGGTAAAATCGTATGCCCTTAGGTAGAACTCCTTCCAAAAATATTATTATTAGCTCTAGTAATTCGCGGTAGTCACTGCGAGGCAAATTATCTTCGATTCTCCTTTTCGCAAATGCTAAAATGTCATCGGCTGAGTCTTTTAAATTTTGTTTAAGTGCTTCGTCTGATGTCCATGTTGAAAATTCATTTTTGTTTATGCTATTTCACTTATTTTGGAATTTCTTGAATAACTGAATATCTGGTCCTGACGTAGTGCATAGATTCGCTTGCAAAAATACCCCTGAAGAACTAACTCAAAGATATGGTGCCGGCAAGCTAAAAACAAAATATCCCTCTCCAATTTTTGTTCCAGCAAAACGCAGGCACCCTTTGTTTTCCCTGTATTGCTCGCTGACGTATTAAAAACAAACGCTTGTACTTTCTCAGTTAAACCCCAATCCGTAAGAGTTTCGTGAACGGCTGAAGCTATTTCGTGGCCTTCAGATGATGGTAATTCAAGAACTGCCAATATTTCTTCCGTATCCTGCGTGGTCGCGATGTCTGGAAGTCGATCTGCAGTACATTTGTCTGTTAAAGTTGGAAGCATTTTGCCGTCCCAATGGATCACAACATAATCAACATCTGCTTGAAGAAACTGATGTTTAATATGATTAGTAATGTTTTCACGGTAATCCAAACGGTTTCTCCTAATGGATGATCTACTTATAGAATACTCATTGATGTCTAACGATGCAGCATCGCAAAAAGCTGATAACAAGTTGACAGCATCCCTGTCGCTAATTTTACATCTGCCAAATGTAGGGGCGAGTATTGGTGTCATTATATCCCGTTTAGGCCTTTTAAAGGAACTTGTCGCAGCCGTTATTTCTCCTTTTTTGGAACCAGCAGCTACATGTGCATTTAAATTATACATTTCTGCATCACATATGTTTTCTTCCTCCTGCTGTGACTCCCCGGAGCTAAAGACGAAGTCCCTGTCTGGATTAAAACTTAATAATCAAAAATGTAAATAGAAGCCCCAATAACCGTAATTAGGCATTAAACAATATTCACCTGCAATTTCTGAAGAAGTATTGAGTTTTTCTCCTCTATCAGCTTCCTTCTCCTCTCGAAATGCCGTTCTACTTTCCACCCCATACCGTTTCGTAACCCTGGCCAACATACATCCAACTCGTCCTTTTTCTCTTTGCAACCTCAAAAACTTCAGATCTTTTTTTCATCACAGACTCAGCTTTAGCATGGGCTATGTCGAATAGATCATCCAGGTTGCTCTTGAAATGCTTTCTCTCTTCCTGCATGCTTCGTTCTTCTTGCGTTCACTTTTTTTTTTAAATCACACCATTCTAGGTGCAACTTTTTGAGTTTCTTTTCACAATTTAACTTATGCTGTGTTGGAATTCTTGCTTTTCTCCAAAATACTAGACACTCATCTATTGCAAGAATCACACTTTTATTCACCGTCAGTCTCACAAATCTTGTAGTTATTTGAGTACTTGTCTCTCCAATTCGTTATACACAAATTAAAAAAATAATAAATCCGTTAACTTTTTAATAAAAATAGTAAACGAAAAAATAACTTAAGGCTATAAAATAAGCTGGTAAACTGGTAAACGCTCTTTATTTGCAGACGATTCCGCAATAACTGAACATTTCACTTCAATTACTATTGTCTTCATAACCACCCCAAACCAGTTTCTGTAAAGAGGGGTCATATGTATGAGAACCAAAGGTTGTTTTTCTTTTCACAGGTATTAAAAATAACATATAAGACCTTGGACGAATGTTAAACCTGATACTTAAAACACAGATTTACTTATTTTGCATTAAAAATACGTTTGGCTTATATTTATCTCAAATCGCTAAATATTTTGGCGTTCATTTTAATACTAACACTTAAACTATTGGTATTACAAAAAGATTAACATTTTTTATCAAGTTTAATGCTCTACGAAAGATGTATATTCCTTTTTTTTTGTAGCTTCAAAAGAAACGAAGCCACAACCTGATATTTAACTCGTCCTCACATAAAAGTGCCTCTCGGCACAAATAGGTTTTTTGCTGATAACAAGCAAATCGTTGGTTTAAAAAAAAACTATAGGGAACTTTGCTTCAGTAAATTTAACGTTCTTCAAAAAGTCTTAAATATTTTTTTGCTAGGCCAACCATTAAAGAGTTACAGCAGTGTCTAAGGGAATTTTTTAAAAATCGCAGCACTTTGATCTTCTGGCGGGTCAGGTAAACGTCGTCCGACCGATCTGAAATTTTGCAGGCATTTCTCATTTATATAAAGGAAAAAATTGCCGGGGTACGTATTTTCAAATTTGAAATTTTTTTGTCTCATAGATTTTGACCACCTAATATATATACATATATATATATATATATATATATATATATATATATATATATATATATATATAATTCTTTTCGTTTTAGAAATATTTAGAAAAAACTGAAATTTCAAATTTTCGTTTTTATTTTTTAATTAGTTTATTTAAGCAGATATTACAAATCTGAAAAGACTTTCTTGTGTCAACTTTTTCTCCTCTACACAATGGCGGTTACAGATGGAGTCTAAATGCGACGTTTCTTCCTTTGTTAACAATCATCGACTTTGTTTTTTCTTATGGCGGCCATTCGACAGAGACAGAAATGTGAATATGACTATTTAATAAAAGATAATACTAATAATTGTAAAAATTTATATATTAAAATAGAAACAAAATATCAAGATGACATTTCATTGACAAAGCCAAACAAATAACCAAGAAACCATGACATAGTATTTTCTATTTGTTTAATATGGTCGTATATGTCATAATTGAAATTATTGAGCTATAGTTGTTGAAAGACAGTTAAAATGGTTTAAAAAATCAATTAAAAATTATCTTTTTTGGGTCTGGAGAACAATCCTATATGCTACAAATTTATTATGCCAAAAACCGAAACTCAAGAAACGCTGCTAACGCCTATTTTATAGAGTATCCAGAACGAAATCAGCCGAATAAATAGTTATTTTCTAAAATTACACAGCTATTTGGGGGAATTCGGACAATTTAATGTAAAACGAGTAAAATATGGTAATAGGGCACCTCTAGAAAATGGAGAAGCTATTTATTATTCAATCAGTAAGTACGTTAATTTTTACTCTATTTTAATTTTTCAAAGTTTTCTTAAGTAAACGATAATCCATAAATATCCACCAGAGAGATATCTCCTAATTTAAATATTCATCAAACAATTGTTTGGGGGACATTCAATTCTTCAAATTGCAAGCCCTTCAAAGTCCATGTCAGTCAAACGTTACTCCCTGGGGATAATAACAGACGTCTAAATTTTTGTAACTGGTTGCTTGATCAAACGAAACTTTTCGAGAAGAATAATTTGTACTGATGAATGTAATTTTTACAACGTTTCTTCTTTAATCGCAATAATAAGCGTGTGCGGTCGTAGAAAATTCAAGCGCAAACATTCAAGTTAGGAATGAAAATCGTTTTGGTTTTAATGCATGGATTTGTTTGCATGATACATTATTTATTATTTATGAAGGGATATTAAATTCGTAGCGATACTGTCAATTTTTGAGAAGATCAATAAGTGAATATTTTGACGATATCCCACTAATACAATTATAATATCCTTTGGTGGCGCAAGACGGCGCCCCACCCCACGATGGTGTTTTCGTTTGGAATTATTTGGACGCAAATTATACAAATAAGTGGATAGGAAATCGAGAAACCATTGAATGGCCCGCGCGGTCTTCGGACTTAAGTGCATTGGACTATTTGCTATGGGGTACAATTAAAAATATCGCCCACAAGCGGCGATATAAAAATGTAGACCAGTTGCGCGATAGTGTTGTAGCAACGTGTGAGGGTATTCCACGTCGTAATATTCAATGAGCTATACAAAGTATTACAAGAAGAGCTAGGATATGTGTTCAAAAAAACGGTTTTTTCTTTGAACACCTACTGTAGTTATTTTTTGTTATTGTCACGCTTCCAGTTGTTAATTTACAAACCAATGATCCGCATTTATTTACCCTGCATTGTGTTTATTTATTATAAGAAGGAATGAAATTATTAATTAGTAACTTAAGGAGCAGTGTTGCTGGTTACTGTTTATTGGTTGATTTCCGTGTTATTTTAATTTGTTCTCTGCAATTCTGTCATAATAAACATTTCATAAAGTATCTCCTTTCTTTATTTGGGCAAAACTTCTCTTGCGTAGTGTTATTATCATTATTTTTTATTAAAAGGTAGTCATGTTACACATTTTTGAAATCAGGAAAAAATTCTCTGTCGAATGATAATGGTTAACAAAGGAAGAAACGTCGGATTTATAATCTGTAACCTCGATTTTGTAGTGCAGAAATAATTGCCATAAGAAAGTTCTTTCAGATTTTAATATCTGCTTAAATAAACTGATAAAAGAATAAAAACGAAAATTTAAAAATTGAGTTTTTCCAAAAAATTTCAAAAACGACAAAAAAATTGAACAAATCTACGCTACCTACCTATCTCATACCGCTTTTGCGGACGACATAGCAAGCGCAGAATAAGATGCAGAAAAGAATTTATAAGATGGGCTCAGGGAGTAAAAAGATATGGCATTAAAATCAACACTGCAAAAACCAAGATTATGGCAGTAGGAGCAGACGAGTTAAGTACGTACATTATATTACGTGACAATCAATACAAATATCTTGGAGTAGTAATAGATGCGGCAGGAAATTAAGAACTCGGGATCAATAACAGAATAGAATAGTTTATTAAAACATACGTTGCAGAAGGCCAAGTATTCTAACACGAGTTCAAGATTCGAATGAATAAGTGCTTAGAAGACCTTATGCAACGAATGTTTTATACTATTTTCTCTGTTTCGGGCTTATTTCATCTTATTTATTAATTACTCACGACTTAACAAAACTGGTTGTAAAATAATTAGGTTGCAATGGTGCGTTAATTTGTTAGTTTCCGTAGCAACTAATAAACAAATTTTATGTTTAATCTCCTAATAAGGTGCTGTTAATTGTCTACAGTATTAATGTTAGATTTGAAACGTAAATGTCACAACCTTTATGCATTCATAGTTAGTCAGATTTCACTAAATAAAAGAGCGCAATGTCAGCATCGGAAATCAGTTTAACGCCACCTGAACTGCGCGAGGTTGCTGCCAATGCAAATTGGTGCCTCCGAAATTATAACCTCATATGAAAAAGAGCATAATTTTCAATCGTGGTGCAAGGAAAACATGCACAAGCTATTACAAAAATGTCTTGATTGCCAATTTCGAAATTTTTAGTAAAACTTCACAAAGGTTCCGCTTTATAGAGGACCTACTCTATGGTACGATCAACGATAGACATTTGACAAAAGGTGGATATATTAAAATTCATGAAAATTCGAGCATATCTTAAACGATCGTCGGTAGGGTTTGTGCCCAAGAAATCAACAATACTAGAATATAGCGAAATAGATAAATGTATTAACGGTGAACCTGACAAACTGCTTAGAAATAAATGTGATTTTGTGACTTAAAATAGAACAATGCAGTTTTTACGTGATTTTAATTACGGGTTACTCGGGAGACTGCAGACTTCAAGAGCTGGTTAACATCCAAATTGACGATACTGAATTTATAAATAAATCAGTTTTTGTCACAATCCAAAAAACTAAAACCAATCACCCAAGATTGTTTGTAATAAGAAACGAACATGGGATAAATCAAATCAAAAAAATGTTATAGTTTGAGGTGAACTCATATTAAACACAAACGATTTCTTAGATACTACAAAAATGGCCGTTCCATACAACAACCAATTGGTACAAATAAAATGGGCTAGATGCCAAGGATTACTGCTAAATACCTCCACCTACCTTCTTTTCTGTGGGCATCGTTTTCGAGGGTCCTCGGCATCGCTTTTGGCGAACAGAGGCGGTGATTTAATTACAGTAGGTAAAGCAACATGAGAGATGAAAAAGCTCCACTGTAGCAGAACTCTCCATAGAAGCATTCACAAATAAGAAAATTGAAGTCACAGAATGCTTCAGCGCGTGGAGCAACTTCTACAGCGTTTGTGCCATTACAGATCGTAAATAATCAACTAACAAGAGGGACATGAATGTGTTGAATTCTCAGCAGAATGTTCCTGCAGTTTTAATTAATGCAGCTTCAAATGCAAGTATGCCCCACGTGGGCGACCATATTTTCAACCCCTAATTATTTTTGTTTTTACTCGCTCACGTGTGAGACCGTATTTTCTACCCCTATGGTTACTTTTCGGATGCCTTTTATAACCCTTGACGGAATTTTTATCTCTAATTGGAACCTTCTTTGACAGCAATTTTTGGTACTTGCTCACGTCAGGGGCAGATGTAGGTATTGGTATTGGACTTGGGGTTGGTCTTGGAGCTTGGAGCTGGCCTTGGGGTTGGGGTTGGACCTGGGCTTAGTCTTGGGGTTGGACTTGGACCTGGAGATGGTCTTAGGGTTATTTTTGTTGGACAGCTTTAACCCTAATTAAGGTCCTTTTGGTTGTATTAAGAGCAGTACCCCTGGAGGTTAGGCAAACGCACACGTATACAATGTTGGAAATTGCGTAATTACCCTAATAAGATATAATTATTAAAATTATCGATCCTATTGTTTTAAAATGGTCATATGCTATTGGGTACGTTCGGATGGTCTTTTACTTATACGAGAAAATTATTTATACGTTGTATTTCTAATAAGGAGGTGCTTGTAAGACACGTGCAGGGCTTCGCAACTTGTTCTCGGGCCTTCGCCCCCTGGCTGGAGATTGTATGGGAACCCTAACGTTATAAGACAAGTGTAGACCTTAGCCCCTATCGTGGCCCCCTTGGTGCAATTGTATCCGGGTTCTAACTTAATCTTACAGCTGTAGGCCTTCCCCCCGTCATACAAAATTGTATTCTAATATGGCGGCCCTAGTTTTGTAAGACAGGACTTGTATCAGGGTCCATATTCAAGAACTAAAAGTGTACAGTCTACAATACGCGAATAATAAATATATAAATAATTACACCATTATTTCCAAATAAAGCGTTAATTATGACAAATGGTGAAAGTTTCAATTCTCATATAAGGTTGTTTCATTTATAATTAATCAACGTGTTACGTACACAAAGGGATATTCGTAGAAATCTGTGGCTAAGGTGCTGTAACATAGATAAAGGAATTAGCCGGAAGCTCAGTCGGTCTGTTAAGCACTTGGATGCATGGGCGTTTTGGCAGGAGAGAAGATATACATAAAATTTAAAAAGGGCACCACTTGATTTAATTTTATATCGCCCCTCTATCAAGAAAACGGCTACGGCCACACAGGACAAAAGAGACAACTAAAATAAAATGGTGAACTAAGTCCACACTGACAAAGGACTGGCTAGGAAGTTGATCGGAGATCACAGGATTAATGAAACAACTTACGATCGTTTAACACCACTTATTTAATATACTCACTGTAAAATAGCATAAATTTTTATAATAATAATTAAATTTCATAAGTATCTAACATAAAAAATTATGGAGCGCCAACTCGCAGACATAAATACAATTCTTTCAGGAAATATTCCTAATACATCAATCAATAATACATCAGATACAATATATCTACAAAATAAACCACCAGTAATCAACTTACCTTTCAACCAAATCTAAAAAAAAAAAAACTATGAATTATACTTAAAATTTACATAAGTAGACACAATACTGTCCGGCATCTAGCGTCGACCCTAAAAAAAAAGAATACCCAAACATGTATATAATTATCCGAAATTGAATACTTGTACACCGATATTCCACGAAGAGCTCTCCGTCGGACTAATCTACCAGTTTCCAATCAACCGGACGCAAATAAACCCCAAATATAAAGCAAAAATTATCACTAGATGTCTACCCTGTTGTTTACCTTATGTAAGAAAAAAATTAATGTAGTTAATATAAGCATTACAGACAAAGTAAGCATGAAGCGTTTAGAAAATTCAGAAAGGCTAAGTTCATTACAGATTTGGCAATTATAATGCAAGGAGTTAATAAAGGCGCAACACAGATTGACACATTCATTAGTAAGCATATGTTTACAAACCAAAAATTAAAGTGTTGTACTAAACAACTATTAAATTGTAATCAGTGAAAAGTAACAAAAATGTTCAACCCCAATGATCAGAAATAAATATGCAATTTAATTTACACAGTAATTGAAATAAATAACTTTTTATACAACCCCAGCAGTTAGCATAATTTATGAGACGTACATTTTGACTCAATAGTAGCGTTCCGTCAACTAGACAGCTGATTCCACGTACAGTAAACACAGACAGTTCTAATGATTGAACAACTACGGTTATTTGTCAAAATAAAGCTAGTACATAAGAAAAGTTAGAAATTGATAGATAAAATACAAATTCTATTGTAAAGTTAAATGTAAGTATAAGCGAAACTTTGAAATAACCCAATTTATCTTTTACAGGTACAAATGTATAGCAAATGTTTAACAGTAAAGTATAAGCATCAATTTTAGGAATAGGATAATTGCAGAGACACACTAATACAATGTAGTGAGCATAGTAATGTAATTGTTATAAGAATTTCAGTAATGTACAGATAACGAGAGCCTCGTTATGTAGAAAAGCTAACAAAAGTCACACACCGTAGGTAAAATTTTGTATGCGTGTAACAATAATACTTATCCGAAACTAGTCGTAGGTGTAACGTATATTTCTTCAGTTAATGCGGAAGATACAAGGAAAAGAAGTAATCGTAAACTGCTTCAATTGAGGTTCGAAGACCCATAACTAATATTTCGCACCTCGGACGAATGGTATCCAATTGTGCTATCAGAAACGGTTTAACTATCTCTTATGGAAGCACGAAAGATGTTACTCTTGAGTGAATGTGTAAAGGACCAAAAAAAAACATATATAAGACAACTGTGTTAGAATTTAAATCAATACCCAATTTTTTTTATAAAATATGATCTTTATGCTGTATTAAAATTTCAAAACATGTACACATGCACTTCAAAGTTATGTTTAGTAAATAAGAAAAGAACGTGAATAGCTTACCTCTTGACTGAAGCTAAGGTGTAGTGGAAACAAAAAAAAATTAAAGCCGAACTCAAATTCGAAATCCCAACAGGATTTATTTATATGGAAAAGACTAAAACCAGCAACAGGCTGTGTTAAAAATTTTTACTCGAAAAGTTCAATCAAATTTTTAAGGACACCTTTACAAATTTTTCATTTGCTTCTAACTACGCATTGAATTTCTTTGCCAAAATGGCGTTCTTCCTTCTTCTATGAAGGTACCAGAAAAAAAAGCCTCATTAAATTCGACCAATAACAAAATTTAAAACGGTCACATGTTTGAAAAATTTCCTATCTAGAACGAATTTTATTAGCAATGTTGCCATTTTCCAATAACGTATAGGATAAGTCGTAACTAAAGACCATAAATTTATAAACCAAATTTACACGTATCAATCATTATTTTTTATTATTAGTTCTAATTAATGTTATTGTTCCAAATTATTAGACCGCACCGAACATTTTAAGTTTTACGAAAAATATTTGTCATACTCACCACATGGCCTTTAATATTTGCTTACCTGTAACAAAACAATAACAATTAAAATTTATACTAAATATGGTTACGATAATAATAGCTTGAAGGTAATATAAATTCAGTAAACGTAAAACATCAGTTATTACATAAAATTGAATTGAGCAAAAGTTGTGAATGAGCTCAACAAGGAAATACAAAACGAAAAGAAAGGAAACTGATGTAGACCGTATCACGAATATCTTTCTTTTCTATTTTATTTTGCGTTCAAAAGTTTAGTATTACCCATCAGTAGATCCGTTGCTTCTGCATAATCGGTTATAAAAAACAGATTTGTCTAAGATTAGTTTATTGAAAAATAGAAACTTTAATAATATTTATAAAGTCCTCTATGTTACATATCAGTGTAGATAGTAAGCTCAGTAGAACGTGAAGGAACACGTAGTGCTTGATCGTTAATCATGCTGATCTAATCTGGATGAAGAGCTTTAAGTTTAGACACTGTGTGTAGTAAAACTTATGATCTAATTACTTTAGACATCCTCAATTTTACAAAACAATTAACCAACACTGATAATTCCAGCAAATTATATTAAACATAAAAGTGATAATTACCTTAATGATAGCTCAGAAAATAATTTTTGTAGAAGTATTTTAATTATTGCTCTAAAGTAATTTTAATCGAAAATAATTAAATATAAATGAAACTGATGCCTTCGGAAAAGAAAATGGAAATACTAAGACTGTGAAATGCAATTTTTATAATTCATTTAATAAAGGAAGAAAAAGCTTTTACCAAGTAATTGGCCTTGAACACACCCGTTTTTACTTTAAATTACAATTTCACTAAAAATCTTTTAAAATGAATTCTGAGATAATCACGTTTTATTTCAATAAATCGTAAATTGTGCAATAGAATTTAATTATTTTTGTTCAGCCATTTGATAGAATGTATATAATTAACGTGAGAAGATGCTTTGAAATAGCAAACATTTTATGTTTTATAACTACGACTAACTCCATTGTCATGAAAATCTCTTTCCAAGTCATTCATCTGATGTGTTGTTTCTAGTAGAAAATAGAAAATTTAGTTATTTTAACCTTCGCTTGACCATAATAATTTTAAAACTTGTTTACCAAAACAGGGTCAACATTGACGCACTATGTTTTATTATTTAATCGTATATATATTTTGTGACATAAACACTGCAACAAGAAGATGACGTTGGAATTTTTAAACCAAACTTGGCAGAAATGTATAACTAGTCAAATGTAGTAATTGAATGAAATTTCATTCAAAATTTGATGTTTTATTTGTAACGATCGAAATTATAGGTTTAATTTCTTGAGACATTAAGTAGATTTCGGTATTGTCTTTGGTTTGCGTTTGTGTTCTTCTTTGCATTTTGATTTGATGCTGCGATTATGCATAGAGTGCGGAAACGCGCGACAACTGAGTGTATTTGACATAGATCGCATTATTGGCTTACGTGAAGGTTGTTTTTCATTCAGAGAAATTACTAATCGTCTTAACCGTAAACAATCCTCTGTAGTACGGTGTTATCAAGCATGGTTTAGAGAAAGTCAAGAACGTCGTAGAAGAGGAGGTGGGTCAAGACAGGTCCAGGACCGCCATCTCCGATTAATGCCATTAAGAGACGGATTATCGAGTACAAGATCAATAGTCGATCAATGGTTTGAAACGATGGACGTCCTGTAACCCTTTGTATAGTTTGCCGTCGGATTAGAGCTTTCGGCTTGCAGTCCTATCGACCACATCTTGTGCTTTTGCTGACGGCTTGTCATCGACATCAACGTTTGGAGTCGTGTACCTTGCGACTGGATTGAGACGTGGAGTAGCATAGGGTGATCTTCAGTGACGAATCCCGATTCTGCTTGGGAATGCTCGATGGTCGCGTGAGGGTGTAATGATCCTAAAATTCATTACCTATTAATTATTCAATCCTAGTACAGAAATTCCTATAAAAACTTCTTTCCTATTTATTTCCTTAAACTGAATGTAGTATTGTTTATAAATCCTATCAGTTTCCCACTCCTTTTCCCTCTCCTAGTAAATCCCCTATAATTATCCGCGCTCACATTCACTCATCCTGTTTTACTTCAATTTGAATATGATTCTACTTGATCTAGAAATCCTAACCAGAAAATTTCAAATTACCTGCCTGTCATTTATCCCATTCTAACCTGCCTGAAATATTTCTTGATTTCCCGATATCCTAGTGCCAGTTCAAAATAATTCTCCAGAACAGTAAGTAGCTATTTGCACTTTCTCGGTGTTTGTACCACGAGGAGTAGTAAGTAGTGTCCTAGTAACGTGGTTCTACTACTGGTGGCTGCGGCCACAAGAAGTAAGACTACTTTACGAAGCCCTTTCCTCTCTAGTTCCTAATATTCGAGAAACAATCTCAGATCTGCCCTATCGGTGTACGTACCTCGAAGGATAGATAAAGATTGTTAATAGAATTGCTTTATTAATGGTGGCTTCGACCCCAATTATAAGGTAATCCTATACTGTGATATCCCTATAATTTTCCCTATTACCCTCTTATAAACCTGTTCCCTATGTAACATCTGTTCGGGTTACTACCACGAAAGGTGTATAGAAATTATTAAACATCCATTTAATCCAGACTCTCAATATCATACCCATACCGTTACCAGCTTAGTATAAATCACATCCCTACAATTTTCCCTATTACCCTCGTATAAACCTGATCCCTATCTAACATCTGTTCGGGTTAATACCACGAAGGGTGTATAGAAATTATTAAATATCCATTTAATCCGGATTCTCAATATAAAACTTATACCGTCACCAGACCCTTATCCGAATACCACTTACCCCTGTATCCTCTCTATGTTACACACCCTCTTGAATCCTGGCCCGAACTCCTACCACCTGACAACGAAACCAAACTATTCCACTCACATTGTCCTGTAATTTCAAGATAACATCGCTGGATAAACTTCACATTAATTCTATTTGGTCTAACTCCAGTACTAATTATTAAACATAATTTAGTACACCACATTTCCATTTCACCTGATTTACACTTTATATTAAAATTTCTCTATTTAGTTATCCGATTAATCATAATACACCAGACCAGTTAAATAAATCACATTGTATTATACATAGTTCATTTAGTGCAATTGTGTGCAATCTATTTTATTAATATACATTAAAATTAATTCTCATTCCCGCCATCAAAATTTTACAATATAACACTAACAAACAGCTGATATAACAAGTACAAATGTTAGTGTAGGTCAAGGGTTATCCTAACCTATTTAAATACCACAACTTCCCATCAACGTCAAACAATTATATGTAATTAATTAAACCCCCTCAAGTCACCTAGATTTCACCCCTATTTTAACGATTACCCTCCCAATTAATTAACACAGAAAAAAAAAGATCTATATCTTACCTGATTGGAGTTATTCTACTTTCATAAAAACCACTCGGTCCATTTATCATCACCCCACCAGTAACCCGACCGAAAGTCATCCTTGTTGATTAATTAATATCACACTTAATAACAGGAAAACCGCGGAAATTCACAGACACCTGCTTAATGGCATTTGTTACAGCTTGCGACCAAACCTGAAGCCAGATACCGACGTCCAATCTCAAACTACCGAACGGAGATTAATTGTAGTTTAAGAACTAGAATAATTATTTGTTTTTAGTAATTAACAGATATTTATGTATTAAGGGCATAACCAGAAGATTATATAATTATAATTATAAGATTACATAATCTACAATTATGCCCGTGGTACATACAATGTTTTATTTTATTTCGCACCATGAAACTGGAACAAAATATTAAAAAGATTAAGTATTTTCGGCAAGTTTTTAAATGCAAATGCAGTGAAATAAAGTCGACAGTAGGCTAATTTGTTGTTACTAAGATACCATTAAAGTAAAGTATCTTTTACGGTGTAAAATTCTAATAAACAGTATTTATATTTATAATCATATGGAAACCTGTAACTGCACTACCGCCATCTCGGAAAAGTATAATTTATTAAAAGTAATTACGGAAATAATTTGAATACATTCTTTAATATTAACTCGTACTATTATAAGTGATGACGCAGGATTATTCATTAGTTGCTAGGATAGTACCTCTAAGGTAGCTTTATATAGTAAGGTTTCGCCCTAACTGAGTTATTGGTTCCATTTTAGTGATCATTGTATGCTGCAGACCCGATTCAGTTTGTTTGGATTACTGGTTGAGGATTAACAAGAACACGTTAATACTTGTTTTGGATATCTAGACGATTTTTCCCTGACCATTAGGTTTTGTTTGGGTCTATCGAATAGCTCGTACAAACCTGAAAACACTTTTTAAAGTTATATATTACCTTCTACTTGGGCTTAGAAAGTTGCACTTAGTTGTGGTGCTACGTATGTTTGTCGCGTCAATATCATACAAAGTAGAACCATTAGCAGAGAACAAAGAGCAGAATGTTCATTGCAATGCGCATACGATAAGAAACTGTATAATTTAAGTGGCGCGTAGAAAAGTAATAGACTGGTAGAAAATGACAGTTTTGTAAGCAATAGGTACATTTATGCCCTTTCGAAGTAAATGTTCTGTGTGTGAAAGGCGAAAAATAACATAATATTTACGGCTTGCATTTGTAAGGTTATTTTGACGCACCGTGCATGTACAGGATTTTGATAACGTGTTTAGAGTGCAGCTGAAGTGAGTTTGCGTGACCAGACCTTTTTTTGTGTGTATGTGTGATGTAAGTTGTGTAAATGATACACCACTGGATTTTTAATGAAGCCTTAGTTATCGTATGAAGGAATAGTTGAATGTTGTAGAAAAATTTTCGCGTTGAAAGCGTTAAATTTGGTTGACAAGTAATGTTTTGGGTAAATTTTTATTGATACGGCACAGTTAAAACTACTGGTCGTTTGCTACTGTGTATGGAGGAATGTGGACTAAAACAAGTGGTGATAGACGTATGAGTGAGTGAGTTATGATATATTGATATTTTTTAAACATGCAGTAAGGAATATGTATACATATTTTTGTTTGTAGAAACTTTTGTAATATTGTGCAATAATGGCAAATGAATGCATATTCGAGAATGAAGGTGATATATTGTGAGGGAGTTCGTTAGATTTTCCGGAAGTAAAATTCGCGCACATGTAAGATATGTATGAAAAGACGACGAACGACCTGGTGGATATACTGAATGAATATGGTGAGGATACACGTTTTCTTCGAGGATATTTTATAAATTTTCACGATGACGGCGAGTGTTGGATAAGGGTAGCATGATTGAGTCCCTGTTGGACAATGTGACGCGATATAGAGACGCAGTGAAATACTCAGTTGTGATAGATGAATTTTAACCTTAGCGCGAATTTCTTGTGACGTGTTGACAACATGGCGCGCAGAAGGTACATAAGCGAGTGTCCAAATTGGAGAAGAGTTAAAAGCTGTAAGTTAGCTAGATGGTTAGAGGTTTTTGAATACGGGTTGCACGCGTGATATCCATCAGAATGGTTAGTTGGAGTTTCTTTGTGAAAATTAAGGTTTAGCAAGGCCTCTTTAGCCCCTGCATTAACTATTTAGGGGATAAATTGTATAAACATTCACAAATAATTAATATAATACATTGTTAGTTGTAGGAAAACATTAGTAACTTTCTTCCAGAAATAAAAAGTGCTTAGGCAGATTAAAAGTTAATACAGCGAATATTTTGTTATTAGTGTTCGATTGTGAGACGCGAGGTTATTATAAAGAGACCTGGAGGTAACCATTTATGCTACCGAAATAAAAGTTTGTGAAATTTACTTTAAATACTGACGAACATCATCAATATTGAATGTGTACGATCAGTAGCAATACCAAAATGATTGTATGAAGGCAAATAACAACATTAATATGTGTATATATGGAAATAACCATTACTTATTGTGGTACACGTTTTGAAGGGCAACCATCACAGTATAAGGTGATGTGTTGATAGGCTAAAAAGCCGCTACACCAAGGCGCGAGTGAACAAACCATAGGCATTGCGTTAGTGAGTACTATAGCCGAGTGCGTGGGAAGAATGCGGCTACTTCTCGCGTTTGTGCGTATTGCATATAAGATTTTTTTTTTAAAGGATTACCAGAAGCAGACCACATGGACTACAATTACAACACTGAAAAAGGATGAATTAATGTGATAAGTAAGGATTGGAATTAAGAACTTTATTGAACCAAAACATGTACGATTATCCTTTAAGTATACGTTTTTTTTCTCTTTCCTGTTATTTTGCATTAATTACGGTTCATACATTAAAAAGGTAATCGAACTTTAATTATTTTGTTGTTTGTAGTTTTAAGAAAGGGGAATTTTGATTGTAACGTATTTATGGGTGGCTTTTGTTAACCACGCCATCGTATATAATTTAGATGCAGAATTATCAAAATACACCCACTATTTAATTTGCTTTGTCGTTTATTTGTGTCAATCGTGTGCCTAAACGGTTACACCTTCCTACAAGCGAAATTTAAGGATCGATTGGAATGAGCCAGATCTATCACAAAATTTCATTTTAGTTTTGGAATATTAAAGCAGAACACTACTAACAAAGTACTTATCTTTCTTTCACTATTCAGCCTACATTACCGTTTTGAAGTACTAAAGTTTAAGCAGACTAATGAACGTCTAAATACGATTATAAGATAAAGTATTAATAAAATGTAACAATTTTATTGATGATACAAGCACTATTCATTCTAATGTTGAATTATTCAGCAATTAACGAATAGCTTTTTTTGAGATTTATTCATTGTTAAACCGATTTGATTTATTTTGTTTAGCATTTTCTAAAGTGGGAACATTTATTTAATTCAAAGTTTTATAACAGTTAGAAATACAAATGTATAGATACACGAGGGACATTTTAAAAACTACATAAGCTAACGTTTTATTTCTATGAATTGGAGTTTCCATTTGTACAGGGTGTGTTCAGTAAGTTGTAACAACCCGTGTAACACTAAATTTTCTGAAGTTTTGAATTGATTTGTTTGAGATTGTGTTTGACTTTGAGAAGTTAGTGTATGGTTTTACTGAGTAGGCATCAATCCTGCCTTCTACAGTCAAATAGGATTAATTTACCATCTCGCCTAAGACGATCTGTTCTATTAAACTTTAAGATTGTGGTGACATCCTTCCTGGACTGAACTGCATAAGTTGTGAATTAATGGTAAGTGTAAGGTGTTTGAGCTTGTTATTGAATCATTTTACTGCTCATCTCGACCCCGCCCATTTTCACTGTAGCTGGATTGGCAACCCGCTTACTAACGTAAGCATACGCGACGCCTAGTGCAGATTGGACGTGTAACACATTGTAGTACAATTCGCTCATTTTACAATTTGAAATTGTTAATAAGCTACGAGATTCTAACCGATTGACACATTTCTACCATGTTTTTTTATAGGAAGTTTAGAGCCACAAAGCAAATAGGAAAAAAGTCCAATCGGCGCAAAATGCTGAAACACACGCTTGAAATTGCAAAAAATGACGAAATGTTCAAATAACTGACACATTTCTGAAATCTGGTATTAAAAAAATAACTGGCGCATGCGTGACAAATTTTTGATAATTGTTTATATAGCTATAAAAATTTGTCAATTGTCTTTTTTTTAAATTTTTTAGTGCAGCTTAAATAATTAATCAAGGCTTGTCACGCATACATAATTATTTGCCCATAATTTTTCTGATATTTAATTGCGTACAATACTAAAAACCTAAATGCCCCTATAGTGTGTTATTTTCCAATAATGCACCTATTTTTAAACACGTTAGAAGCAATATAATAACCAGAAAAATAACTTCGAACAAATTCCGGGAGTTTTAGATTTTGTTGGAATGTCTTCGTTTTTATATCTGAAAACAAAATCCGAAGAGTCCGTAGCGCAAAATAGTGTGCGACTTTTTTTGTTTAACAATAATTGTTAAAAATGTAGGTTTTTTGTTAATAACTTGTTTAATAAGCGTTTTTTAGAATTTAAGGAAGACCATTCGAAAGAGCAGGCAATTTTGAAAAAAAAAATATATTTACACATTTTTTGTAAAATAATTAGGTAATGAATGAGAATGCTTTTAAGATCATACGTTTTCGTGTTTCTTGTGTTCATGAGGCAGTTGAAATTGAGCGCGGCGCGTGGAGCGCGACACAGTTAAACAGTAATAACTTTTGATACACACAACTAATTCATATGCACCAAGGTTTATTGAAAACTGACACCGTAAAGCACTTAAAAAAATCTTGTTGCATTAATTTCCATGAAGCATACGCCTGTCATATTATCGTAAAGTTGGTCTCAATCAAAATTTCATGCATTTTTACAATAATTGACGTTACAGAGTCAATTTGCAATATTGAGCGATATTACAGAATTTTTCTACTAAATGTATGTACTTTTGAAAGAGCAATGTAAGATTACGATATCAAACCACATTTGTTTTAATTTCACTTTGATCATAGAGATTTTTCATAAATTCTTGCTACCGTACATTCAATATTTGTTTCCCGAAACCCACAACTCAATTTTTATTATCTTTACATCCAAAAATCAAACTGAAGGAGGTTCCTTACAGGGATCAGACCAATCTTAACTAAAATTACACGTTTTAAACTTCCGATTTCCTAATCAAAAGATTTTGCGCTTGTGGTTATCAGCTTTTGGAAAAAAAAACTTTTTATCTGCTCTCATCGTTCATACAGTAATACGAATTCTCTAATAATTATAATAATTTCCGTTTCTTTCTCATACATGTTTGTATACTACTATAGTCCCCTTTTTCCATCCACTATGAACATGAGTTTGTGTTCGCGCGTGTTTGTGAGCTAGTCAGCAGATGTTACTCTGCTGCTTTGGAGCACAGATTAAATTATCGATGGGTACATGGTACAGCCTCTGTATTAGTGAGTAGTAATATTGGCGGAGACGTCATCTGTAACGGTTACTTTCGAAACATCAGTCGATTTAGAAGCGTGCCTTGGCGAGCACATCGTTTCAGATCTGTTTTGAAATAAATATGACGTTTTTTCGAAGTTTCAGTTCGTAATTAATATATTGGAGTTCAAGAGAGTGTCTGTGTTATTTTGTTCTTACGTTGAAGGATAATTCAGATTATTGGTGTGTCCAAGGTTATTTGAAACGCAGTACACATTGACCACATTTTCACTTTCAAACAGCATGTTTTTTTCTAATTTGCGCCGTTCAATATTTTGATTCTGTTTTTATGATAAAATAATTGAACGGAATTTCAACAATTTCATAACGATTCATTTCGATATCCTTGCAACGTGCTTTGTATAAGATCAGCTGCTAGACACAGAAATAATGTGTAAAGTCTCGAAGGAAATCGATTATTTGAAAGCTGCATCAATGGATCAAAATGATGGGAAAATACGATTCGTACAAAATGTCACAGAAATAATAGTTCACAAATAGTGCAGGAAAACCTACACACATCCATCATATATAAGCAGCGATACAGAAAAATGACGAAGAAGCTATGGAACAAGGACAAAACACAAGTAGTCCAACAAAAAAGAAATTGAGAATACCATCAGGTGGTTTCACTTGGAATCCATGTTGGTTCTTATGTGCTGAAGAAGCCGACGCGGAAAAAGAGAGAAGAAAATCAGTTGGTCGACGTGAGAGAAAAAAATTGATTTGCCATAAAAGATTATCGAAACGAATATCACCGAAGTATTCTCAAAAGAATAGCAGGAGTTGTAGATTTAGAAGCAGTCAATGCGATGTACCACTCAACATGCCTAAAAAGACGTACAACTTTGGTGAGGTATCGTTAAATGCTGTTCGTCCACGAAATCCAGCTATTGACTTCGCTATGGAATCAAGACATTGAAGAGAATGACGATTGTCAATTTAGTTTTGATGAGTTTAAAATTTCCTTAACTGATTACACTCCTACTCACAGAATTATTAAGGCCAGATTGTTAGAAAAGTACGGGCATAATATAATTATTTCGTCAAACTCTACTTGCTCCACTTTAGTTTGCTTTCGAGATTGTCAGTATGAAAAACTGTGGAAGGCCTGGTTTGCCGAAAAAAAATGAATGAGTGAAGAAGAAAAACAAAACAACATTTTGGATTTATTGTTTCTTCTAATCTTCGAATGGTGAGTATCCGCCACACGATGAAATGTTTTGTGACTTGAATGAACCTGTTTCGTAGGCTTTACTTCGATTAATCAAAGGAATTATTTTGAAAAATAAAAAAAAGATACCAGTGCTTATGAAGTTAAGTGTACTTCCGTATGTCATGCTGTCATGTCTGCTTTGCGTCCACGGTCTTTCTTATCGCCGTTACAAGTAGGCCTAGCTGTGACTATACGCAGAAAATTTGGTTCCAAGAAAATGATTGATATGAATAATGGTCTTGGCGTTTGTGCGTCATATCATGAAGTACAATTGTATGAAGGTTCATCTTTGTACCAGAATAACTTTGACGTGAAAACAGGAACTTTTGTTCAAATTGCAGACGACAATGCGGATTGCGATTTGTGTACCATCGATGGAAAAGGAACATTCCACTACATGGGAATGATAATCATCGTGACACCTGCAAACCGGTTAAAATCGCGAGGACCGATTGTACGATTAAATAAACTTCCACTTCAAACAGAAGTGTGTGAGATTGGTAACATTGATTTAAAAATGTACAATAATACACCTGGGATTGGATTAAAAAAAGTAAAGATTACATTCCTCAAGAAGAGTACGAACCTAACATTCTAACGAAATTGAAGGTTTCATGGATGTTTGGAAAGTATCATATATGTACGAAATTCTGTGGATGGAATAGCTTCATGGATCTGCTGACATCTAAAGAAAGGTACGAAAGGGTCAAGATTATTTTTTTACCTTTCATAAATTCTGCTCCAAGCAACTACAGTGCGATGTACACAACGCCAATCGAATCAGTAAAGAATGCGAAAACGTCAGCTATGAGTACATGCTTTACTACTTACGATCAGCCACTGTATATCAAAGCTGGTGATATCGTGAAAGCTGTAACGATTGATCCAGCCATGCAAATAATTGTAAGACTTGGAGGTTTCCACCTGCTCATGCCTTATTTAGGGAGCATTGGCTACATCATGAGCGGCAGTGGCACCAAAGAAGCATTTTTGACGGGACACGCATATGCTAGAACTAAGAGCACATTCACTTCAACAACTTGCATTGGTGAGAATTATTTTGAATAACCTAAAAGAAGATAATGAAGAACTTGATTCTTTATGTGAAGAAAATAACTCATTACTGGTGAAATTACGTGCTCTGACTGTTGATGGGATCAGTATTGAAACTATCAGTGAAGGTGTAATTTTTACAAGGTTAAATGAAATTTAGCAACAGAAATTGAAGGAAATCCCTATTGCCCATCCTACTGCTAAATTTTGTATAGAATATATACAGTACGAATGGGAAAATTCGAATTCCACATTTCAAGCATATTTTCATGCAGCTGGACATTTTCAATATGCGAAGTCAGCACAGTAGTACGTTCAAGATATGCGCGAATTGGAGAATAAAACGCATACTACAAATTATAAACGTTTTACGAAATTAGGATTTTTCACTGCGAGGCAAAATGACCGGTATTACAGTGGCGTCCATACAGATCAATCACTTGAGCTAACTCTAATGAAGAAGATCTTCATTCAAACGCGGTGTAACGTAGAGAGTTTTTAGTTGTTTACACACGGATTAAGAATGGCATTTACACAGAGGATATCATGAAAGGTATTGAAGAATACTGCAATATTTCATAAGAGAAGTCAACAACATGAAGATGCAACTAATAGCAAAATAAGTCGTGACGACACCAACGTCAATAGATTGGTTGAATTGCTCGAAACTCATAATCCATTTGTTAACAGTGACATTCTTTATTCAATAGCCAATGACGCCTCTGCTACAGACGAAATTGATTGTCACTTTGCATTTGAGAAGAGAGCTTCTGGTATGAATAGTATCGATAATGAAAATTTTAAAGATGTAAAACTAAAAAGAGAAAGGATAAGTGTAGCCCCTTACTCGCAGTGAAAAGTAAAATGAAGATTAATAAGAAAATACTGCAGATTGATACTCTCCTACTTTTTCAAAGAATCTGCGTAATGAAAAAGCCGGACGATGAACTGAAAGATTATATTTCAAACGAATTATCACCATTTCCAACGTCTATGTTTGAAGAAAGTGGAATGCGTAAGACAGTAAAATCGTCTCTATATGACATTTTGAAACCCATCGACATCGTTATCGACAACCCAGACGATTTTACGTTTGTGATGGATGGTGGCATGTTTTTGCATCTTGTACCACGGTGAATTAATGATACTTTGGCAAATGTTTGTCGTTTTTATGCTTTATATCTAAGACGAACTTTTGGAAGCAACATTCACGTTGTTTTCAATGGATACAGCAGCACTAGCGCTAAAACTACTGAAAGAATCCGGAGTAATATAAAACATAATTCTAATGAAATATTCTTCACAAAAGATATTCCAGTCACTATCAAGCAAGATGATTTTCTGTCAAATTCAGAAAACGAGAAGAGATTCATAGAGCTCCTCACTGCGCTGTAATTTCAGTTTGTGGAATACGTGTGCACCAAGCGGAATATGATGCAGACGTGTTAATTGTTCAATCAGCAATTTCAATTGAGAACGACAAAACAGTTATTGTAGCTTCTCGTCCTTTTAAACGCTTTGTGTGCTGTCTATAGGTGTGTTCTCTTCTTTAAATTCTCAAGAGGAAGTACAATAAAGAAATTGTACTCATCACAAAGCTATCAATTTATTAGTGTAGAGTATTTGTTATTTGTCCATGCATAACACCGGTTATGATACCACATCCAGTTTTTACGGAAGAAGTAAAACGAAAACGGCGGTACATATATTATTTAAAACCCGTACGAGAAATAAAACTGTCAAGCTACCAACTGTACTACCTACGAAAGATGCATTAGCACACCACTGTAAATCAGTGTACCATCAAATTCAACTCTGGAAAGGAATTCAATTCTAGCAGAAGAATGGGGATTGAAGTCGAGGGATATGAGTCCTATCATGATGAGCCAACAACCAGCTCCAGAAAATTTGATGAAAATAATATTTTACTACTGCAAAACTGGTTGTGGCCCAGCTTGCAGTTGTAGAAGATCAGGAGTTTATTGTACAGCAGCGTGGCTTTTGTAGCGGTCACGATTGTTCAAACTGCTCAACAGTTTATAGCTCAGATGATGAGAGCAACGTCTATGATAAAAATCTGAATAACATAAGAATATATACATATGATGAATGATGCTTGTATATATATTATATATGTATTATATTGATATATGATGTGTGTGTGTGTGTGTGTGTGTGTGTGTGTATGTGTGTGTGTGTGTGTGTGTGTGTGTGTGTGTGTTATGTGTTATTGTGTGTGTGTGTGTGTGTGTGTGTGTGTGTTGTGTGATGTGTGTGTGTGTTGTTGTAGTGTGTGTGTGTTGTTTTAGTAGTTGTGTTGTGTTGTGTGTGTGTGTGTGTGATGTGTGTGTGTGTGTGTATGTGTGTGTATATATGTATATATATTATGTATGTATATGTATATATGTTAATATATATATTATATATATAATGTGTGTGTGTTTGTTTGTGTATGTGTGATTGTGTGATTGTGTGTGTGTGTGATGTGTGTGTATATGTGTATGTGTGTGTGTGTGTGTATGTGTGTGTATATATTATGTGTGTGTGTGTATATATTATATATGTGTGTGTATGTATGTGTATATATATGTATTATTGTGTGTGTGTGTGTGTTTGTGTGTAGTATTGTGTAGTGTGTGATGTGTGTTATTGGTGTGTATGGTGATGTTGTGTGATGATGATATGATTATATATATGTGATGTGATTGATGTGCTGCTGCAATGCTTGCGTGCGTGCGTTACGTGCGTGCGTGCGTGCGTGCGTGCGTCGTGCGTGCGTATTACGTGCGTGCGTCGTGCGTCGTCGTACGTGCTGCGTGCGTGCGTGCGTCGTCGTGCGTGCGTGCTTTGTATGCGTGTGCGTCGTGCTGCGTGCGTGCGTGTCGTATGCGTATGTCGTGCGTTGCTGTACGTACGTTTGCGTGCTGCTGCGTGCTGTGTGCGTCGTGCGTATGCGTGCGTGCGTGCTTGTGCTATGCTGCGTGCGTGCGTGCGTGCGTGCGTTTAGCGTGCGTGCGTATGCGTGCGTGCGTATTGCGTGCGTGCGTTGCGTGCGTGCGTGCGTGCGTGCGTGCGTGCGTGCGTGCGTGCGTGCGTGCGTGCGTGCGTGCGTGCGTGCGTGCGTGCGTGCGTGCGTGCGTGCGTTGCGTGCGTGCGTGCGTGCGTGCGTGCGTGCGTGCGTGCGTGCGTGCGTGCGTTGCGTGCGTGCTGCGTGCGTGCGTGCGTGCGTGCGTGCGTGCGTGCGTGCGTGCGTGCGTGCGTGCGTGCGTGCGTGCGTGCGTGCGTGCGTGCGTGCGTGCGTGCGTGCGTGCGTGCGTGCGTGCGTCGTGCGTGCGTGCGATGCGTGCGTGCGTGCGTGCGTGCGTGCGTGTGCGTGTGCGTGCTGCGTGCGTGCGTGCGTGCGTGCGTGTGCGTGCTGCGTGCTGCGTGCGTGTGCGTGCGTGCGTGTGCGTGTGCGTGCGTGCGTGTGCGTGCGTGCGTGTGCGTGTGCGTGTGTGCGTGCGTGGTGCGTGTGCGTGTGCGTGGTGCGTGTGTGCGTGTGCGTGTGCGTGTGCGTGTGCGTGTGCGTGTGCGTGTGCGTGCGTGTGCGTGTGCGTGCGTGCGCGTGTGCGTGTGTGCGTGTGTGCGTGTGCGTGTGCGTGTGCGCGTGTGCGTGCGTGCGTGCGTGCGTGTGCGTGTGCGTGTGCGTGTGCGTGTGCGTGCGTGCGTGGTGCGTGTGCGTGTGCGTGTCGTGTGCGTGTGCGTGTGCGTGTGTCGTGTGCGTGTGCGTGTGCGTGTGCGTGTGCGTGTGCGTGGTGCGTGTGCGTGTGCGTGTGCGTGTGCGTGTGCTGTTCGTGTGCGCGTGCGTCTGCGTGTGCGTGTTCGTGCGCGTGTGCGTGTGCGTTGCGTGTGATTGTGCTTGTGCGTGTGCGTGAGCGTGTGCGTGTGCGTTGCGTGTGTGTGCGTGTGTTGCGTGTGCGTGTGTGCGTGTGTGCGTGTATGTTGCGTGTGTGCGTGTGCGTGTGTGCGTGTGTGCGTTGCTGTGCGTGTGTGCGTGTGTTGCGTGTGTGCTGTTGCGTGTGTGCGTGTGTGCGTGTGCGTGTGGTGTGCGTGTGTGAGTGTGTGTGTGTGTACGTGTGTGTGCGTGTGTGCGTGTGTGTGCGTGTGTGCGTGTGCGTGTGTGCGTGTGTGCGTCTGTGCGTGTGTGCGTGTGTTCGTGTGTGCGTGTGTCGTGTGTGCGTGTGTGCGTGTGGTGTGCGTGTGTGCTGTGTGTGCGTGTGTGCGCTGTGCGCGTGTGCGCGTGTGCGCGTGTGCGCGTGTGCGCGTGTGCGCGTGTGCGCGTGTCGCGTGTGCGCGTGTGCGCGTGTGTCGCGTGTGCGCGTGTGCGCGTGTGCGTCGTGTGCGCGTGTGCGCGTGTGCGCGTGTGCGCGCGTGCGCGCGTGCGCGTCGTGCGTCGCGTGCGCGCGTCGCGTTCGCGATGCTCGCGTGCTCGCGTGCTGCGTGCTCGCGTGCTCGCGTATCGCGTGCTGCGTGTGCGTGCTCGCGTGCTCGCGTGCTCGCGTGCTGCGTGCTCGCGTGCTCGCGTGCTGCGTGCTCGCGTGCTCGCGTGCTGCGTGTGCGTGCGTGCGTGCGTGCGTCGCGTGCGCGCGTTGCGCGTGCGTGCGTGCGTGCGTGCGGCGTGTGCGCGTGTGGTGTGTGTTGTGTGTTGTGTGTGCGTGCGTGCGTGCGTGCGTCGTGCGCGTGCGGCGTGTGCGCGTGTGCGCGGCGTGGCTGCGTGCTGCGTGCGTCGTGTGCGTGTGCGGTCGTGCGTGTGCGTGCGTGTCGTGCGTGCGTGCGTGCGTGTGCGTGCGTCGTGCGTGCGTGCGTGCGTGCGTGCGTTGTGCGTGCGTGCGCGTGTGCGTGTGCGTGCTGCGTGTGGTGCGTGTGCGTGTGCGTGTGTGCGTGTGCGTGCGTATGCGTGTGCGTGTGCGTGTGCGTGCTTTGCGTGGTGCGTGTGCGTGTGCGTTGCGTGTGCGTGTGCGTGTGCGTGTGCGTGTGCGTGTGCGTGTGCATTGCGTGTGCGTGTGCGTGTGCGTGTGCGTGTGCGTGGTGCGTGCTGTGCGTTGCGTGCGTGTGCGTGTCGTGTGCGTGTGCGTGTGCGTGTCGTTGCGTGTGCGTGTGCGTTGCGTGTGCGTGCGTTGCGTGTGCGTGTGCGTTTTGCGTGTGCGTGTGCGTGTGCGTGTGGGTGTTGCGTGTGTGCGTTGTGCTGTGCGTTGCGTGTGTGCGTTGTGCGTTGTGCGTTGTGCGTGTGCGTGGTTTTGTGCTTGTGTGCGTTGTGCGGTTGCTGTGTGCGTGTGTCGTTTGCTGTGCTGTGTGCGTGTGTTGGCGTGCGTGCGCGTGTGCGCGCGTGCGCTGTGCGCGTGCGTGCTGCGCGTGGCGTGCTGCGTGCGTGCGTGGCGTGCGTGCGTGCGCGTGTGCGCGTGGCGTGCTGCGTGCGTGCGGTGCGCGTGCGTGTGCGTGTGCGTGTGCGTATCCGTGTGCGTGTGCGTGTGCGTGTGGTGTGCGAGTGCGTGTGCGTGTGCGTGTGCGTGTGCGTGTGCGTGTGCGTGTGCGTGTGCGTGTGCGTGTGCGTGTGCTTGTGCTTGTGCTTGTGCGTGTGCGTGTGCGTGTGCGTGTGCGTGTGCGTGTGCGTGTGCGTGGGTGGGTGCGCACGTGCGCGCGTGCGTGCGTGCGTGCGTGCGTGCGTGCGTGCGTGCGTGTGTGTGTGTATATATATATATATATATATATATATATATATATATATATATATATATATATATATATATAAATGTACATTAAAATTTAAAAATACATGCAGAAAAGCAATTCCTCGGGTGGGATTTGAGGCCACGATCTGCTCTTTGCTAGAGAACTGCGTCACCAACTACGCTACCGAGGGAGCGAATCTCACTCGATTTAAACTTAATTTGTATGCATTTTTTTATATTAGTATTTACGCACACTAATTGTAATTATTAATGATCACAGTCAACTTTTTGTGCTTATATCATGAAAGTCCGCAATTCGCTAGGTTTCCCGCACGACATGTATATGTCTGATTTTAAATTTATATTCAATGAACTTCGTTCAAACAAATAATTCCTATATATATATATATATATATATATATATATATATATATATATATATATATATATATATATAAAAGAGAGAGAGAGAGAGAGTGCGACATTAGTGCGTCGAAGTACGGTATATCCGTTGTTAAATGAGATATCACAAAAAGTTACTTGCAGAAATTATAGGCAACTTCAAACTTCACATCATAAAATTATTTTCGTATTTACAAGGTGTTACATATTACCAGGGTGAACCAAACACTTTTTTTTAAATGGGATACCCTACTTATGTTCTTTCACGTTTATTCAGCACTCTCTATTGCTAAAATCGCTAATTTCTGAGATACTTTAAATTTAGATTGAGCTCATCTCCCCCCATACTTCCAATATAGGGTTTCATTACGCTATACAGGGTATTTAAAAGTTATGGTTAATTGTACACGAAAATCATTCTCACTTCAATGTCATGCATACCTTAGACCGAACAACCTAACATGACAGGCATAACTTTTGACATTTCTAGAGTGTTACGAGAAAGTTCTATTTCTTTATTATTGCAGCAATTAGATATAGAGCGAGCCAAAACTAGAACACATGATATTGTCAATTTTTTCAAATGAATCAATCAAGTTAATAACTGGAAGAAGTTTTTTTAAAATGTCCACTATAACAAGTTAGCCGTGATTAATTTTATAAGAATTTTGTCTTAATAACCGACGTTTTTTGAATTTTTTATAATAATTTGTCATGCTTTTATTTGTTATAATAGAAATTAAAAAAAAAATCTTTTATCTGTTATTAAATTGAAAATATCTCAGAAATTAACGATTTTGGCTGAGTTTAACCTAAATTTGAAATAATATATAGGGTGTGTGTATATATATATATATATATATACAGGGTGATTGGTCGAAACCATTCATTAGAAGTATTAGGAGTTCCAGCCACGGCTGATTTCTGAAAGTTTGTATCTGGACTATCTATTTAAGGAAAAAATTTTCATGGTGACTACACTTCCGGTTATACCGGAAGTAGCCATCAACTTTGTTATTTTAAATGGAATCGTACCCTTTTTATGGCATATTCGAATTGTACTCGCCATTTAAGAACAAATTTAACAATGTTCCCTACACTTAAATTTAATAGTTTTTGAGATTTAAATTTTTTTTCGAAAATTATGGTTGAACACTATAACATTTGACAATGCCTACTGGCGCCATTTTTAGTACGAAGCAAGTAATATTGACGTTATGCATAGGGGTATCCTTAAGCTTTACGCTGATGCTTCCGGTACTGCCGAATTATCTAGAGGGTGTTCAAAATGTGACTTCCATCTTTTGAAAATAAAAACCATCAAAACTTAACTTTTTCAAATACAATGCCCAATATTTTCTTCCTTTAATGGATGCAGAATAAAAGTCTGCATTGATTTGTATTAGCATTCCCTATACCTATCTTCGATAGTTTTTCTCATATTGAGGTATCTGTTCATTTCTTCTGTAATTCAAAACGATTTACCTGCTTTTTCCATGGATAGCCATGGAAACCACAGCTAAGTTTGTTGTTAGTAACTGTCAATACCTTTTGTTGTGTTTCTGTGTTCGGTTTATCAAAATGGAAAATGGGAAGTATTCAAACAGGGATATTTTGAACTTATTTTATGTTCATGGAGAATGTGATAAGATTATTAGCAGAACTTGCCGTTTGTTTAATGACGGATATTTAACACCAATGAACAAGCACAAATTTAAGCGAATAGAGTCAAACTTTTTACGGTATGGAACAGAGAAAGCTGCCAGAACACGATCAAAGCCTATTACTGGCGAAGAAGCTAATGAAGTTAATGTCCTAATATATTTTAATAACTATCCTCACGACTCGATACGATCTGCTGCAGAAGATTTGGGCCTGTCTTACTATTCCATACAATACATCTTAAAGAAGCATAAAATGCATGATTATTCGTTTACCTTGATTCAAGCACTTCATCCAGGCGATAATTTCAAGCGAGTGGAATTTTGTGATCAAATGTTAATCAGAATTCAGGAAGACCCGCCGTTTTTACGAAAAATGATTTGGATGGACGAAGCAAAATTTACCAGAGAAGGAATTGTTAATAGACGTAATTGGCACTATTGGGCGTCGGAAAACCCACATTTCAAGCGAGAATCAAATTTTCAAAACAAATTTAGTTTTAACGTGTTTTGTCTTGTAATGAATGGTCGTGTCTCTTTTCAAATTTATGATGAAAATTTGACAAGTATAAAATATTTGGAGATTCTGAGAACGGATGTCTCTGAATTTTTAGAAAATCTGCCTCTTAATATTTTACAATACTGCTGGTATCAAATGGACGGAGCTCCTGCACATTCAACGCGTGACGTTGATCAAGAGCTCACCACTATGTTTGGTGATCAGTGGATCGGTCGAAACGGACCATGGCGGTGGCCTCCCCGATCTCCCGATCTAACTCCACTCGACTTCTACGTGTGGGGCGAAGTCAAGAATCAAGTATACGCCACTCCAGTCCACACAAGAGAAGACCTAGACTTAAGAGTAACGACGGCATTTCGCCAGTTAAATCACGTCAAAAAAGCTTGCACGAAAGAAGTTCAGTCAAGACTTTTAGGTCTTCAACAAAATGGAGGCCACATAGAACATTTATAAAATTTTGAATTGTTTTCTTACATTCAATAATATTAATACTTATTATTTGCATATTACTTTTATTCTCATCTTATTTGTTGACGAAATTTAACAGTTCTGTTTGCTTTGATAAACTACATTAATGTAATTGGTTTCTGCATCTGTAGTAGGCTTCGGCCGTGGAGAAATCGAATTAATTTTTCTAAATTTCGGACGAGATTTTAGAAATACCTGAATAACTGAAAAACTGTTGAAGATAGGTATAGGGAATGCTAATACAAATCAATGCAGAATTTTATTCTGCATCCGTTAAAGGAAGAAAATATTGGGCATTGTATTTGAAAAAGTTAAGTTTTGATGGTTTTTATTTTCAAAAGATGGAAGTCACATTTTGCACACCCTGTAGATAATTCGGCAGTACCGGAAGCATCAGCGTAAAGATTAAGGATACCCCTATGCATTACGTCAATATTACTTGCTTCGTACCAAAAATGGCGCCAGTAGGCATTGTCAAATGTCATAGTGTTCAACCAATAATTTTCGAAAAAAAATTTAAATTTCAAAAAATATTAAATTTAAGTATAGGGAACATTGATCAAATTTCTACTAAAATGGCGAGTACAATTCGAATATGCCATAAAAATGGTACGATTCAATTTAAAATAACAAAGTTGATGACTACTTCCGGTATAACCGGAAGTGTAGTCATCATGAAAATATTTTCCTTAAATAGAATATGAGTCACTTAGTTCAAATACAAACTTTCAGAAATCAGCCATGGCTGGAACTCCTAATACTTCTAATGAATGGCTTCGACCAATCACCCTGTATATATATATATATATATATATATATATATATATATATATATATATATATATATATATATATATATATATATATATATCAGGATGATAAACTCGATGGCCAAAACGAAAACAGCTGATTCCTCTGGCCAAAAGGAACAAAAATTGTTAATACAGGGTGTGTCTATTGTTGATGGTTTCCAAGATTTTATTATATAATAATAATGAATATCGGCATATTCTTCATTTGAAAACATGACTCAGGAAGGAAAACACGAACACGAACAAGAACAATAATAATAACAAGAACAAGAACGACTCAAAAACTCAAAAACAATATCACTACAACAGAAAGAAGTCGTATTGAAATCAGCAAAACTGTAATAGCAAACAAATTTTGACAACTAACTTACTAATGTCAAGTCGTTGCTACGATGATGAAAAGATATCAGTAATGGAGACGTATTTCTTGCCGTAAATATACAGATTGATTGAAAAGTGAGGGACAAATCGTCAATTCTCATCTACTCTACCATATTTTTGGAGGTAATTTTATGCTCTAAAAGTTTTTCCTGAGGTGTATTCCTGTAACAATTCAGTAATTAGTACGTCAAAAATAAGTTTTTTTCATATCGTTGTGAAGCTTATGAAAAAAGAAGGTTTTTCCTTTATCGGCCATGTATCAAATCCATCTCTATTGGAAAAATATTCCTCTTGGAAATTTGTCTTGGGATTTGAAAAAAAATCATTTCTGAATTCATTATGTCATTAAAAATGTTGAATGATGAGTTTGTCTCGAATGAATTCAATATTCTTTAAGGCAATTTCATCTTCTATAAATTTCTCCTAATGTGTTTTCTTGTAACTCTTCTAGTTTGGAAGATACAGCGTGATTTAAAAAATAAGTCCACGAAATAGAAAAAATTAAAAATAAGTTAACATCTTGGAAACCATCAACAATAGACACACCCTGTATTAACAATTTTTTGTTCCTTTTGGCCAGAGGAATCAGCTGTTTTCGTTTTGGACATCGAGTTTGGGTCACCCTGTACATATATATATATATATATATATATATATATATATATATATATATATATATATATATATATATATATATATATATATATATATATCAATATTTTTTCGAAATAAATAAATCTTCAGTCGGCATCTTAAGATACGGTTTAACTTTCATTTTCATGAATCTCTGTAATAAAGTTCATGAAATTTTGAAGGTAATTCGACAATTCTTGCATTAAACTTCATTTTTACTAGGCGCCATTTTGTTTTTTATTTTTTTTTTACTTGATCAGCATCATACAGTGGCCGGCGTGTAAGAAGACGAGGAGCCGTCGCATCTCGAAGAACTACGGCGGTTGCCGATTATAATAAAGATACTAAGCAGTGGCGTATCACATTTGTATGTTTAATTATATGTATATTGGAAGAATGCGTATGAAGATGAATAATTCCAATATTTCCATTGGTGACGCGTTTTAGTTTAGTGATTTGAGTGACAGTGAAAATGAAACATTTTAGACAATATTATTTTAGTAATAGGTATCAATTATGTGTAATGTAATAACATATTGATTTTATTAATTTAATTATAGTATTACTTCCAGTATAGCTTTTAATTATAATAAATTGCATATTTACGTAAAATATGGTTCTTTGAATTGCTTTTAATATACCATTAAAATATACATTATGCACCATGTGACGCCTCTGAGGTAAACGAACGCGGGAATTTGAACAACATCATAAAGTCGTCTTTCGCGCATAGGCGGGCTCGTCTTCTTACGCGCCGGCCACTGTAAAAAACATAAAAATATTTTTTTCATAGGAAGATAATTATTCTGGAATTAATTGTTGACGATTTTTGAAAGACTTCGGCGAAAAATCAGTTTTTTTAGATTAAAAAAAAACATAAAGCGCACTTTTTCAACCTGCGGACTTTTAAACGGTTTTATTCAAATCCATAACTTCCCTAATAAGTTCGTAATAAACACCCTTTTTCGTCTACGTTGACTCCACTACTAGGGCATTATGAAATTAAACAGAATGCAATGATGACGAAACCAAGGTGACTGAACAAACTCGATGTTAGTTTTTCCTAAAATAAAAGTCAAACCCACCTTGCTTATTACTAAAAATACGCCTATAAATGTCAAAAATAAAATTCAATATCTTTTTTTAATTGAGTAACATACTAAAAGAACTTTAAATATAGAAGGTACCACGGGTGTTGCAGGAATAATGCCCTTGGTCAAGGTATGTCTCTCGACCCAGAGGCCCTCGGGAAGTACACTGTTTACCTCGGGGCATTATTATACCCGTAACACCCTTGATACCTTAATTACTGTAAAATTCTCTTTGACGGAAGTTTGTCAATTATTAATTATATTATTTATCAAATAGTGTCATTGTCTGCCAATAAGAAAATAAAACCTGAAAATCAGAAAGAAAAGTGAATACTTGCAATTTCTAATAGCACTAATAAAATAATTGTTACTAATATTATGAAGTACTTAAATAATTTTTTTCTACGTTCATTCAAGAATAGTTATTTGTATTATAAGTAAAGAAAGTATTGTTTTCTTTACGAACCGCGGTCTTTCGAAACGCGATAAGTAAAGATGATCCTACTTTCTTTAATAACACATAAAATTTTTCGGACTAGTGTCCGAAAAATTTAAATAGATTAGTTACATTTTATACGAAATTACTAAAAAACACATGACAAGCGCCAGAATCAAATTGCCGCAATTAAACAAAAATAGGTGAACAAAAATTTTGTGGTGTTATCGTGTGAAAATGGAAATAAATCATGAAAGTCATCCTGAAATATCAGCATTAGCGCTTGAAGCTGTTGACAGTTTATTACCCTTGAAATTAAGAGATAAATATGAGAAGGCATTCAATATTTTCAATTTTTGGAGGATTTCAAAGACTATAAGGGATATCGACCAAGAAGTTAGGCTGGCTTTTTTTCATGAAAATGTTAGTTATCCTGAATACATTTATTTATTTATTTTAAGTTTTGACCTTTATGTTTGATTGCAGGCTGAAGGACTGAAATATTCCACGCTGTGGTCGACATATTCTATGTTGAAAAGTACGTTGAGAGTGAAAGAAAACGTCGATATATCGAATTAAGGAAGCTACAGTTATATTTAAAGCGCCATAGTGAGGGATATGAAGCAAAAATCAAAAACTTTATCGCAGGGTGATATGTCAACATTTTTGACAGAAACGCCTGACGATACTTTCCTTATGAAGTGGCGTTAATTTTCGGTCTGTATGGGCGTGCCGTAGTGAGGAGCTAAGAAAGTTAAATGTGAAGGATATCGAGGATACAGGCTTGGTTGTCACCCTCCATGACACTAAGACAAGAAAGAAGCGTATGTTCTCCGTTATGATGGAAATGGGAGGGTATTAATGAGATTGAATTCTACAGGAGATATGCAAGCTTGCGTCCAAAATATGAACAATAAATGTACAGTGCAATCTGTGGGGATCCACAGTCTCTACAAGATGTTGAAGAAAATTGCCCATTATTTGAAATCAGCCAACCCAGGCGGTTACACTGGACACTGTCCACGTCCAACGTCAACCACTTTTCTTGCTGAGAGTGGAGCGAATATCAGGAGGCTCAAAAATATTTGATGATGGCGATCAAACACGACTCCAGAAGAATATATAGAAGAAAGCATTAACAATAAAATGGCGACTTCAAAAATGATTTTTAATTAGCCATCATCGTCAAACAGTGGATGCCAGAATCTATCAGATGTTTTCCTAGAACGTACTGAATTACATTGGCTCCTGCATGTAGCGGTTCATCATTTTCTACGTCAAATGGAAGAGTTAGAGGAGGTTTTATCAAAATTGTCACTATCATTTAATTACTTACAGTTAAAACATTGTACAAGCATACGTTTTTCTAACGTTAATAGTTGTTAATAATATTTATTCAAATAAATAATTAATAATTCTTTATAAAAAAAGTGGTTGCTATAAAGATAATTTTCTTTACGATTTGCGATAAGGAAATATGCTCCATTTCCATTGAGCATAGTTTGCATAGTTTTTAGTGTAAAAAGTTGTCGTTTAGTTCACTACTGCAATAAAGGTTTTATTACACGCTACGTACCTATGCACTAAGATAATTTAAGAGATGCGACTGGAAATGTAGGAACGTCAGTAAATACAAGAGAACTAAACTTTATTTGAACAGATGCTAAATATTTTAGGTTATTATGCCTTTAATTTGATTTTTTGAAGTGATATGATTTACTTAGGTGAAAAGCAATTGGGACATTGTATACTTAATCAACCCTTACAGTTAAACTTAATATTTTCCATTTTTTTTAATTTTTGTAAAAAAATACGTTTTGTTACGATCGAGTGTACGAAGGATGTTTAGTTTGCACTCTAATTGCTATATTTTAGTATTTTTTTACTGGAAATTGAAATAGATAAAAAACCGGGTTTTTGCTACTCATTAAAAGTTATTCTGGTTTGTTTGTCTAATAACTTAAAATAAGTGCGGGTATAGAAATAGTTTTATAGCTTAAAATGAAAAATGTTCGTGAAAACGTTATTGACAGCAACAATCAAGACGTCTTTGATAAAGGTGAAATTATGAGAGAATTCCGCTATCGGACTAACGCCTTTATTCAAGCACTACGGTCGAACATGCAACGTTGTCGTTTTTACACATCTTACATGTTCCGAAAACGGAAAGAAATTTGTTGTGTATAACCCCGCGGGCGTTGAACTAAAACCTACACTGTGCGTTAAAGCATATGTTCAATTTAAATACATGCGTTAGGAGAAGACGTAAATATGCATAGGCATGTCTTTACATAAATGACAAATATCGACTTAAACACAGCTGTACTTTAAACTTGTTTCACTATAGGGTTCTGTTTTGGGTCCCTTAGATTTTTTGGTTTATACATCCACTTGTTACGTGCATAATTTCATTGCTGCTGTTAATAGAAAGTTAAGCATTTAGTCATAATACTACATTTAAATTTTACAATTACGTAGGTCAAATACCTGGATGGGATTTAAATTCGCTATTTATATATTACCTTATTCGTTAATTAAAACCAAAAATTGGTATGGAAAATTGACCAAAAAGGTTGATAGATATAAAATATGTCGTATTGATGTTTAGCGAACAATTTTTCTATTCCAAATATTTGGGTTCTCACACAAATTCATCAAAATTATTTAATAGAATTATCTGCTGGATCTAGCTTCTGGGTGGTATAATTCTATTTATTTCGGATTTACGGATATTAAGAAAAGGTATTTAATAGTAGGCCACCTGCTATCTTACTTTATATACCTTTATATACACCTTATAAATAAGTGTATTAGCCCCAGTTTTGTAAACACGTACTTTACTAACATTTTTTGAGTTCATTATTTGCTAATTATCCTGATTTAATTAAAATTTACAGAAATAATAAAATGACGAATTTATATCCCCTCCGACGTGAACTTCAAAAACGTTGATAGTTTTTACATCAGAGTTCTCTCCAGTGTATCCGCGAATTACGGTATTAGAATGCCAACCAGAAGCCGTCCCCGCCTTCCGCGGATTCTAAATAAAAGCTCAGTGCGCGCTATGGACGCTCTCATTCCCCTGCGTCTTTCAAGAGCCTAGGCCGACCGTATCTGCCAATCTCCGACTCTCATTCCGTTAGGTCAACTCGACTCATTCGCTTGGGTCTCTATCGACAGCCCAGACCGACCTGCGCTTACCTTATACACCAGGGTTTACTACTGCCTCAATCTTCTGTCACCTGCGTGTAAGTTAACTGTGCACCACACTTACGCTAGTGAACGACTTCACGTCGGGCAAAGCATCCGATGTCGTATTTTACTTACTCCATTGGATAGAAAGGTTCTAGCCTAAATTCTACCAATCCCCGTGGTATCAATTAAACAGCGCAACGGGTATGTGCCCGAAACTTTTAATTGATATTACACCCACACACCGTACAGACAAAATAATTAAAAACCGAAGTGCAGCAATCTGACCATTGAAAGCAACAAGCCGCCCGCAATTAGGCCATATTTCGGTCACCCTGTTTCGTAGATTACGAACCCACTGAGAATTACCTTTCAATCTCGCTAAACGCAATAAACCGGTTTCTTACCCGCTTACTTATCATGAGATATCCAGAGGGTAAGCAACATCCTAATTTAACATCTGTTAAATGTCGATGCGCGTAAAACGGTCCGTGATCCTGTCAGCATGTTTATTTAACAGTACTGAATACCGAAAAGTCCCGAAGATTTAATGGTGTTACGTGGTTCCCAGTCTAAGAGAAAGTTTTACTTCTTAACTTCTTAACGATCCTGAAACTGTATGCGATCATGATTGCTTATCGTGATAACACAGACTTGAAGGGTCTTCAAGTCTACCATACCTGTAAAACGTTTAGTTTATCCTGTGCATGTTAATCTTTAGACTAAGTTGTTCCGGAAGGTTTAAATACCTTATCATTGTTATTATTAAAGCCGGCATCGAATTAGAGCCACCGCAGGTAGCCCAAGGAGGTACCGCTGTAAGCGTGCCCGCACTAAGAATATAATACAAAAGTACTCATATTTCATTTCAAAGAGTTTAATCACTCGTAAACACCACCAAATCTGTTTTACTAAAACTTCCGCTAATTACTGAGAGTAATTAGATGTATATTAATCCATCGTTGTTAATAACTACTTTAAATAAATAGTTAATAAAAACCCTGTAAATATTATTTAGTTTCTTTAAAATTCACTTTCATAAAAGTTGCATTTATCAATTTAAACTCGTATTCTTTGCAAAATGCATAAAGCTAAAGTAATCCCTTTAAAAGTATTGATTTTTCGTTTGACCGTAAAAGCAGGTAGAGACATTATTACCCTCGTTATCTTATCACCACATGCACCAGCCAACTATTATAAACACAGTTATAATCAGTGTATAAAATTTTGCTACTATCTGCTTCTCGACAGATCCGGCTTTTACAAATTAAGTTTTATTCTTAAAATAAGTCAAATTTTCCATTATATCTTAATATAAATTAGGATCAGTCCTTTCTGAGCGTGTAAACATCTCGCTAACCATATTTTCACAGAAAACATAGAGAGAATCTGCCTGACGATCTCCGCTTCAATCCGTATATAAAGGCGCCCACCGAGAGAATCCTGGACCAACTCTCGACAGCCTATCGTTGGTATTTCTGAATGGAGTACTTTGTTATTTTTATGTTAGTTGTATTAATAATAAATGTAAATATTTAGCTTTATAAACAAAATAGGAACAATATACGTCTAAAACCCTTACACGTATATTGCTCAGTATGGACGAACCTGGTCGTTAGTGATCAATCCCAGTAGACGAATCACCCCTTTTAAAGTAAACTTTAATTAAAGTAAGCCGAAGCAGCTTGCAAACATGAGCTAATATACCCTCATAGACATTGTTTACCTTCAAAAACCAGAGCCATGCTGTCTAATTCCGAAATTTCAAGGTAGTTGCTATCGGATGATATTTGTAAAAAGAAAATGTGATCGCAGTTATCATACTTAAACAATATTAAGTGGTTAAACATGAAAAACAGACGAAATCTTGGATTTTCAATCTTGTCACCGAATTATTTTAACTAAGCAACCCCCATATCTTTCAATCTTTTCCCAATACACAAAACCTTTCATTTCAATTTCAAGAATACAAGGTAAACAACAGTGTTCTAAATGGGTTTAGGATTATATACCTATTTCACTGTTCAAAATGAAAATCTACCAATAACTCCTGACCTCGCAAGCTCAAACAACAACAAGTATATGTGATACCTATATGGCAACAATCTTGCCGTTAGTGTTGTTAAATGTTACCCGCTCGCTGTAATAAACTTCATAATCTCATAGTTCCCATCTAAAACCGTAGGTAGTTTGACTACTCATTTGAATTGGTGCTATGTGATTTTCCCGGATTTTTATGTTTCTGAGAAATAAAGACATGTTATTATTATTATTTAGCGTTTGTGAAAAATAGTTATTTGTATTGCAAGACGTGTAAAAGTTATGTGTTCTCGCAAACCATTTTAGGTAGAGTGATACACAAGATTCTTTGTGCCAACGTCAATAATTGTTATTAAAGTGAACAAACAAAATTGTTGAACCTTTTAAAATGTGATACCTGCAGACATTAAGTTGTCAATACTGACAACTGACAGTAACCAATATAACATAAAAAATACAATTGCGAAATTATTCATTACTTGAATTTTGTACGTACCTTGCCAATTTGTTGACGAATAATTTATAGATGTAATTTGTAGTTTATGAGGAAGTAATACGGACATAATAACGGATGCGTACAGTTACACGGCAACTAAACCAAAATCTCTTCTTCGGAATTCCTATTATAAACTATCTATATTAATTACGCAAAAAATCAAAATGTTTATTGAACCAGTTTTATACTCGAACATATTCCAAACAATCAAATTATAGGATAGTCCTTCTGACTCTCAATGAAAGTTTCTATTCAAACTTATTATTGATTTCAAACTATGTTTAGAATGCAAATATGAGAGAAATTCTGTTAGGACAAGACCGCATCCCAACAATGTTTAACTAAATACGCTCAACCTTATAATTTAAATTTCGAGAACGGAAATCGTAGATAATCTAACATTTTTTTTAATCGTTACTTTAAATACGTAAATAAAAAGTAGTATAGAACTAAATATATAAACTTTTTGTTTATGTATTTAATTTGACGTTTATCAGCAAATATTTTAAAATTTAATTTTTTTCTGAAACGTTTACAAAAAATTGTGTTCCTAACACGTGCGCTGTTCAGCTTTACATTTTATCTCTCGGTTAACGCCTCGGGCTAAAATGAAAAGCCTCCCGCCAAGTGATGTGTAAATAGTTCACTAAAGTTAGTCCCAGAATATCAGAGAGTAATAGATCATGTTATAAGTGAAATAGTACCGTTTTTCTGCAAGGAATCGGCAAACAGAAATCAGTATCAAAGCGGACTAGTTTAGAAGCTGCTGTAAAGGTGCCGGCTTAAAAACATTCTGTTACATAAAGATAGTTCAGATAAATGGCAAACATAACACGACCCTTTAAAATTCGACAGAAGCCTAAAGATGAAATAACGCATAGATGTGCGGTTAGGATTTCAGTGTATTAAAAATTGTAGATTTTTATATTTTACAGACCTTATACTATATGCCTTTATAAAGTACGCCATTGACCTGTCGATATCAAGCTGATTTATTACTCTCTGATGTTCTGGGACATACTATAGTTGCGAAAATAAAATATAACTTTTCTAATTTAGTTACAAATTGTTATCTTTTTAATATGCCCTTTAATTGTCAAAAGTGGTTCGTTTCGAAACAAGCGTTACAACTAGATCTAATTTTAAAAGAGATTTCAATTTTTAAGCAGAGTGCTCAGATTCGCTTATTTTTAAACACGAAATTGGAAGTATACTCGTAACATATTGACCAATATTAATACAGATTGGCGCTATAGTAGCAATTAATGCCAGTGACTTATGAAAATGTAAACTATCACGATTGTTACACATAATTAAAATACTAAGCTTTTGCGTTTTTAAATGTGTATTTTTATGTTTACTAGTTTGTATTTTATTGCCTCATAACGTAAGTGTTATGTACGTATATGTTACTGTTAAGGTTCGAAATCAAGTTAATTTCAATATTACCCGGTTAATATCGAGAATAAAATGTCTAGTTGGTTAATATCCGAATATAAAATGACGTTCAGCCCGAGTCGAATATTAACCGGCTAACGTCGACATTAACACATGTGCCTTGTTAAAGTCGATACAGTGTTTGTTTCGAAGACAGCTGATATTTGCACAAGAAGTATTGCTAGTGAGAAGTTTAAAGTGCTAACGTTAGTAAACTTATTTCCTCAAAGAGGAATGCCTATTTATCATAAGAAAAGTATGATTCAGTTTGTGATCAGGTCAAGGAAGTAAAGCAGCAAAGTAAGACAACAGCGTTGTCATATCGACGTTTGGCCAAATGCGATTTAGTGAATGTGGAAACGAATTGAAGCTTCTTGCACCTTTACAAGAAGGCAAAGAAAAGTTTATATATTACGTAAAAGTGAGGAATTATTTGATATCCTGTATGAGGCACATATTAATATGGTGGAAGTCTTGATAGAAAAAGAGCTGATGAAATAAATGTGTTAGGTGTTGTTATGGCAGTCGAATATAGTATGTATTATCAAATTGGGACTGAAAAGGGCACGTTACCACAGTTATTTACAAGAAATCTGTTTAGTGTCTGTCCGGCTCTCCTCATTGATACGGAAAAGGTTTCAGGCCTTGATATTGCAGCGGCCTAATCTTTATGTGGTGGACAAGGATATAAAAGATGCTCTTGCAAAACCAAATGTGGTTCAAAAAAGTGCCACTGTAGGGCAGCTAGTGTTTATATATATATATATATATATATATATATATATATATATATATATATATATATATATATATATATGCTGAATCTTATCTAATCCGCCAAAATTAAAGAAGTACTAGAACTCATCATTCTAAGTAAAAAAGTCAATATGTACATTGCTCCGGAAATGCTTCGTTTCCGAGATACAGAGTGTCAAAGTTGACAAGAGAAATCGCGTTTTCTTCAATATCTTTCGACTGTTTTGATATAATTTCATGAAATTTCGTATACGGGGGTTTTTTGGGATGACAAATTCAAATTTGTGGTCCATTCAGTTGAGCGCACCAGCGGCAACCATTTCGACCCCTTTAACTCTTTGCAACTTTTTTGTTCTACACTGTATGTTAATTTGTAGTAGAAAAATCGATTCTACTATCTTTTCTGCTAAAAAAAGGTAAGCCTTGGTGAAGTCTCTAGGAGCAACCCTTTCTGAGAACAACGCATTTAAAGCTCACAATGTTTATTTGTTTAAAACTAACTCTTGTAAGGAGCACTAAAATACCCAACATTAAAAAAAGTAAAAGAAAAGAAATTAATATTAAAAGTAAACATATTCTTTTGATAACAACTGTTCAAAATGCCCACCAAACTTTAATAAAATTGTTATTTTTTTTATACACTCCTTCCGTAGGCAAAGGATAAAATTACCATTTGCTCATATTGTTGCTTATAGAGCTTCTTTCACAATCCCATGTACAGAGTAATCTAACCCATCATTTTGCCATGTAATACAGTTCAAATATTCGATTTGTATGGATTAAGGGTAGTCTTTTTCGGTATAGTACATTGCAGATTTATCTAAAGTTGTATTGGACTGTTAATATTTTTGTTAATTTTGGTATAATAAGTTTGGCAATCGTGCACTGTTTGTCCATAAGCCCTAAACGGAATTTGGAGGTTTACACGCGCTATGGAAGCTATAAATAGGAAATAGATGATCCCACCTACAACTTTGAAGAAAGTGAAAATACTTCAGTCAATATTTCAGAGCGTGGCACAGAAAACAATGTGGTGAATGATTTGATAGGTGAAATACCCGGTTCACGGTCATTTTCCCGCCGACAAAATCCCGCCGGTCAATTGCCCGCCGGCAAATTGTTCGCCTGGTAAAAACCTCGCGCGGTGAAATTTTCGCTGGTAAAATGCCCGCCATGACGAAATCCCGTCGATTATTTGCCCGCCACTGCCTGTAGCTAAAATGATTCTCCCGATATTCCCCTATTTTCATGAAAAAGCTCGTTACGTATTTTATGTTATAATTTCCTTGTGCTTGTATAGTTAGAAGATAGAGCTCTTCCTTTCATTTTGTTATTAATGTAAAGATTTTTTAATGATTTCTACGAGAATTAGAAAGTCCCATCCACGAGATACTTAATATAAATAATAAATCCACCTTACTTGCAAAAACAAGCGAAAACGATTGACATTTAAAACTATTAACTCTATCTTCTAACTATACACGCATAAGGAAATTATAACATAAAATACGTAACGAGCTTTTTCACGAAAATAGAGGAATATCGGGGGAATCATTTTAGCTACAGGCAGTGGCGGGCAAATGACCGACGGGATTTCGTCATGGCGGGCATTTTACCAGCGAACATTTCACCGCGCGGGATTTTTACCAGGCGAACAATTTTCCGGCGGGCAATTGACCGGCGGGATTTTGTCGGCGGGGAAATAACCGGACACCGAAATACCCATTCATATAGAGTCAGAAAGTAATGAAGTGAATGAATTATTAAATAATCATGACGACCAAGCAAAGATGTCTGAAGAATTTAAAGCAAACAAAAGAAAGAGACAATATAATCCTGCAAAGTGGGTGAGAAACGAAAGGAAGAAAAAGATGAATAGTGTAATTATGGATAAAATCCAAGATATATTTCAGTATTCAAAAAGGACTACTAGATTCTTACTGCTTTATTATTATTATAAATATGTAAATACGCGATTATAATAAATCTAAGGACTTTTACGCAGAAATGCAAAATTAACAAAAAATATGCAAATTAAGTACAATAGTTTTTGAAACATGTTCAAACTGGCAATTTTTTTAATCGGATAAAATGCATATTGCAGCTTCAGAAAAAAATATTAATGGCAATAAAACTTATAAAGAATACTTTTTATCTAAATTTGTAAGTAGGCTGGGCCTAGTGTGATCTAAGCGTATTGACCTGTCAAATCTGGTTAAAATTATTTTTGTGCAACAATCGTATTGTTTGTTCATTGTGCAAAATATGGCAGAAAATCAAAATTTTAAACACTTTGAAAAATATGATATGCTGGTTTGCTTTGGTCAGGGTAACGAAAACACCGACGCAGCAATACATTTGTATTTTAACAGGTAAATGTAGTTTCCTTGGTATTAATTTTGATAATTAAGTAACTTTACATCTATGTAGGTTTCCAGAACGAAGACGACTTAGTAAAATCACGTTTTATAGATTCAAAAGAAATTTAATTAATTATGGATCATTTTTAAAATAAAAAAATATAATAAATAAAATCGAGAGAATGATGAGGTTACCGTTTTAGCCAGTGTGCAGGGTAACACTATATGTTCTTTCGGAACTGTAGAAAGTAGTATTGGAGTTTGGAAAACAATAATCCAAAGAATACTTCGCCACCACAAATACAAACCATATAAATCTAAGCTTGTTGAACATCTACATCCTGGAATGGCTAAACGTAGGTTAATATTTTGCAATTGGTACTTAAATATATTAGCCAACTTGGGAAGAAATGAAGAAATGTCATATGGTCAGACGAGGAGCATTTTAGCAATTCAGGCGTTTTAAACAGGTACAATAGCAAATTCTGGTCTCAAGGACGATTTGGACCAAACGTTTCCTGCTTGACATTAGGATCAAACATAAAATTTTACATTTTCCAAGGGAACTTATCCGCTCCTAGATATTTCGACATTTTAGAAATGGTTGTGCCTGAATTATTAGATGACATTCTTTTGTAGCTCTCTTGAATCAAATTCATTTCCAACAGGATGGATCCCCATCTCACAAATCGCAAATTATACGCCCGTTTTCGAAAAACAATGTTGGTAATACATGGATTGGCACTAATGGCCCGATAAGATGGCCTCCTAGGTCTTTGGATTTGGCGATCCTAGAATTCTTTTTATGGCGTTACTTGCAAAGTAAAATATACCAAACTCAATATGATAACATTGAACGTTTGACAGATGTAGTCAGAGAAGCTTCCAGACATTTACCATATTACCCTATTATTATGCTTAATGCTTTAGAACGAATTGGAAGAGTATGTGAAGCATGTATAAGACAGAATGGTCATCAGTTCGAACATCTCTTTTAGTAATTTATATTATGCTTGTAAAGTTGCAGGTATTATGTTTAGTTTTTAATATTGTGTTTTTGCATAAAACCTTCCAACCCTTAACCTGGTTTTTTCATGGCCAACTATATCATCAAAGTGTTAAATTAACGTAACATTCATTTTTGAGGTTAATAATGTAAAAGAATCGCCACACATATATATTTTTTGAAAGCTGAGAGTAATCTCTATTATGTAATAAAAATGTACAGGGTGTTCCATTTAAAAAACAAAACTTTGGTTTGTTGCGAAGAAATTGATTTTTTGTGGGGAATCTGTATACGCCACTAAATTCCACGGAAAATTCTGTATAAAACCCTAATTTCACCATTTCGATAAATTATAAAGCAAAGCAGTTACGAGGGGTGCTTAAAATGCGCGAATTTTGAATTTTACCCTGTATCTCAAATACTAATACGACTATGACAATTCAGTTTGTGGCATCATTCGTTTCACGAAAAAGTAGAACAGGGTCGCGGAAACCGTATTTTTCTATCTTTGCTCGCAAACGAGATATCCTACAATTTCAATCAAAATGGGACACAGTGTACACATAAATTACTGATGTGTATCATCCCAAAAAACGTTTTATGTAAAATAAACATTCAATCGATTTTCCCTGTCACAAACCACTTCAAGTTCCATGTATGTTGTTATTACTAAAATGAAACATAAACAATAATTTAATAAAGACTGCCTTTATACACTAACAACGTTATTATTAAGGTTGTAATGAAAATGTTGTATGTGAGTTCATCCAAACGTGAATCCTTTTGCACTATTTTAAACTAAGCTATCAATACATCTGAATAAAACATTGTAATGGAAAACATCTAAAATGTGTTTCACAATATTTTAAATGCTGATCGCCCTTGTACACCCAACGTGTTTTCCTCTGAAACAAATTCATTCAATGAATATTGTTAACTGTTCCCTAGCGATTACCCTTTATAGTTTTCCAGTCCACGTCTCGACTTTTCTTTTTTTTAGATAAATAACAAAATGCTGTTTTCAAACTTTTAAAATAAACATTGTCGAGTTTGGACGTAGGGGTGCTTTACATACTTGTTACATTATATTAGTATTTGTATTAAAATCGCATTATAAATTTCAACAATTGATGGTATTATTTCCCTAATTTTCTTCAATTTCGATTTTATAATTGGGACATTCTTTACATACGTTTTACTTTTACCGTAGTTTCGATCGAGTGACTATGAATATTACCTTCATCTTTAACATTTAGAGCAAGGAAACTGGAAGTAAGTGAGTGTTCCTTAAGAGTGTTTTCTTGTACGTCTTCACTAACATATAAAGGTTGCGAAACATTACCAAAAACGATGCGGTTGAAAGGTATGTGTTAAAAAGAGTTTACAGTGTGAAATGCACGATGGTGGAGCTTTCGCACAGTTCTGACGTCATTGTTAATATTAAGATTAAAATCAAATTCTCACACGCGCGTATAAGTTAATACACCTCTGAATGAGGGAGATTAATACTTTAACACCTTGTAGTGAACTGCGTTTACACCTTTAATGACTAATAAATTCTAAGCCAACGACAAGCACCATAATAGTAGTCTACGATTGCTTGTGAATAAGTTAAATTATTTTATTATTTATTTAATTATTTAACTCTTAATACGATGCATCTGAAAGAGTAGAATGCTAACCTAATTAGGTAATGCGCTTACTAATCGCATTTGCTGCACATTTCAGTAGATAAGCATATATTTGATGGCAGGATGGCCTAGTAATGTTCCTAAGGGAATGCTCTCACTACCTATAGGGAGTTCGGTTGGCCTTAATGTTAATAAACTTTGTTTGTAAGTTAGACAATATTTTTTAAAGTTAATAATTAAGTCATCCATTCTCATAGTTCAGGGCGTAGTTAATAAAGTTATAATAAAACTGTACGAAACCCAAAACTTTAATTGAAAACATGCTGGTTACATGTTTCATTATCAAAGCTTTCTACAAAAAAATTCTGATAAAAGGGTCACGCATTAAACAAAAATTTCTTTTTTTTTAAATAATAAAATGTGACAAAAATCCACAATTACATTGATGATTAAAGCCATACAGGGTCCTTCATTTCAGCTCCCCTCTTTTGTAGCTTAGTTATTATTTAACTCAAGTTTTAATATTTTGCACACTATATCTGTGACCTAGGGAGCATTTTAGAAAAATGTGATTGATTATACAGGGTGGTCCAAAATAGTGTGACGTTATAATGCCATATTTTTATAAACGACATACCTTACATTTTTTGACAGATTTAATTGACTTCCATGATTGTCTACCTAACCTAAAAATTGTATAGAAATCGGTTGGATAATAGCGAAAAAAAAACAAAACGTTAAAAAAATCAGCTGTACACTACTGGTTTTAAAAATGGTTAAAAATACAAATAGTGGCTCGTTTTCAGATAATAAGCCAGGAACACATTGGGGAATCTAAATTACACAGGGTGTTTAAAATTTACTGTCAAACTTTTGAGAATTTAAAGATCTTTTTCTTTTTTATTTTCAATGTAACACCCTAATTTAATGGCATTCGATGAGGAATTAAAAAACAAAACTTTTTTTAATGTGTGTCCCTATCAAAATTCCTAATGTTTTAAAATATATACACGAAAAACTCGTTTTATCAATTATTTTATTGCCAATTTTAATAAAACAAAAAACTAAGGTGGCTGTTAAATCAATCTAATGCCATGAGGGCTAGTTTGACATGTATTGCATGACATTTGTAGCAATTTTAATTTAAAATAACTTTAAATAACTTTATTTTTATTTATTTTTATTTTATACTTAAGAACAAACCAAAAGTAAACTAAACACATAATTAAAAACACCTATTTTGGGTTTCTTAACTAATAATAAAATTACTAAAATTTTTTTTTTTTATTATAAATGTTCAATATGTCTTCCGTTTTCTTTTAAACACAAACGAAGACATGTTTTGAACGACACCTTGCCACTCTTCTTAATACAACAGGTGTAATTTTTCGAAATGCATATTCTTTGTTGCATGTCTTCAGGGGAGCTTCATGGTAAACGGTTACCTTAACGTAGCTCCACAAAAAAAAGTCTAACTTAGTTAAGTCTGGTGACCGTGGCGGCAAATTACGTGGCCGTCCTCTTCCAATCCAGCGATTTGTAAAGGATCTATCCAGATGGTTCCTGACTTGCAGTGAGTAGTGTGCTAGAGCTCCATCGAGTGGCAGCCACATTGCATTTCTTATTTCGATCGGTAAATTTTGACACAAACGGGCCAACTTATTTTGTAAAAAGTCTCCAATGATTCCCCCCACACATTAATAGACCATCTATGTTGTCTATCTGTCTGAATATCCTCGAGTTATGGTCCAAGTAGTAATGAAAATTATGCCGATTAACAAATCCATTTTTATGGAAGGTGGCCTTATCGGAGAACAAAACCTTATCGAAAAAGTCAAGACTGAACCTTATTTTATCCTGTGCCCAATTACAGAATTCCATACGTTTATCAAAACCTTTTTGGAAAAGTTCTTGGTGAAACTGAATGTGATACGCATGGAACCGATTGTATTTTAAAACACATTGAACAATACTTTCACTAACATCTACTGCATCAGCCACTACCTTCTGACTAATGGACGGATTTTCGGTAACCTGTAGTAGCACATCCAATTTCTTTTCTTCTGTTCGAACCCGTTTATTTCGAACTGGTTTGCGGTATTCTACTTTTCTCGTTTGCGTGAATCTCTCCAATAAATTCTGCAGACTACGCATGTCCGGATGCCGTCGTTCGGGATAACGCTCTGCATAAAGCCACTTGCCAAAAAACAGTTCTTTAGGGACTCTCCCAATATGAAAATTGTATCCACAAGCTCTTCCGTACCGTAATTCATCACAAATGGCACAAATAGAAGCAAACCATTTTAAACGAGATCTTACAATAGTAACAAATGTCATGCAATACTTGTCAAAATAGCACTCATGACATTAGATTGATTTAACAGCCACCTTATTTTTTTTTCTAAAGTTGCTAATGAAATAGTTGATAAATCGAGTTTTTGGCGTGTATCTTTTAAAGCGTTAGGAATTTTGATAGGGCTATATTTTAAAAAAGTTTTGTTGTTTAATTCCGCATCGAATGTCATTAAATTATACAGCGTGTTACATTTAAAATAAGAAAGAGAAAGATCTTTAAATTCTGAAAAGTTTTACAGTAAATTTTGAACACCCTGTATAATTTAGATTCCCCAAATTTGGTCAGCTTGATTGTTAAACCATACTTATTATTATTTGAAAACGGGCTACTATTTGTATTTTTAATCGCTTTTAAAACCAATGGTGTAAAGTAGATTTTTTTAACATGTTATATTTTGTTGTCGATGTTATCCAACCGATTTCCATACAATTTTAGGGTTATGTAGATAATCATAGAAGTCAATCAAACCTGCAAAAGAATACACGGTATATCATTTAAAAAAATATGCATTATGACGTCACACTTTTTTGGACCACCCTGTATAATCAATCACATTTTCCTAAAATGCTCTCTAGGTCACAGATAAAGTGTCCAAAATATTAAAACTTTAAGTTAAATAATAACCAAGCCACAAAAGACGGGAGCTGAAATGAAGGACCCTGTATGATAATAATAATAATATATTTACTACCAATACCTACATCAGTATACATCGCTGTACGGTAATGTATGTAATAATTATCAGAATTAAAATACATTAGTTAAACAAGAAAAAAAAAGACGAAAGAATGCAATTACTTTAAGTCAAAGAAATTCTTAAGGTATAAGAATTATGTATAAGTAAAGAATGTTTAAGATTTGCAATAAATTTTGCCAAATTATTAATTTGTGGAATATAGATTGGTAATCCATTAAATATTTTGCAGGAGCTATACAGCAAATTCTTCTGAAAAAGTGTTGTTTTGTGATTACCAGCACAGTAGAATCTTGTGACGAGCATCGTTAACAGCAAAAATTTTGCTGGACATCGAAAGTTTGTTGTTAACGGAGTCATTCATATAACAGGTGGTAATAGCCGCTGACATCCATCCTCCTGCTCGTTTCAATGCCAAAATATCGCCACCCGCATTGACAACAATGGCGGCTCTGGTCCGATGAGGAGTGTGGCTCTAATCGTATGTTGGCCAGCATTAAGTGAAATACATTTTCCACTTCGATATGTTAAAAAAAAAACTATCTTCAGCAGGGGGGCGTAGACTTGCATACTTTCTACAGAAAGTGCAAGGTTGAAAGCGACACTCATTATCCGTTATAACAGAATTTCTCGTTAAATTTTTGTTTCCCCCGCTATTTTACAACAATTTATTTACCAGTGTCTTCCACGTCGTTCATCTTCCAAGAAAGTAAGTCATCGCATCGACAACAGCCGAAAATTCCAAGAATTGTAATAATTTTAGCAACTAACCAATCGTCATCGGAAGCTTCTAACAGGAACTTTTCAACTTCTTCCTTCGTTAATACCTTGGTCTTTGTAGGGTTTTAGCGCCCACTTTTCCGTTTTAGGAATGAAAATATATTGCTACATTTATAAATAATAATCACTTACAAACCTATTAGCTTGAAAATTGTTCTTAATTTCTAAACAACTCTTCATCATGCTTTATTTGGACCATAGCGAATTTGGACCAGACAAGGCTGACAGCTGATTTAAATAAACCAGCAGGACGTCTTCTGTCACTCCAATTACCTTTTTTTCTACCACTTTTTGAAATCTGCGTATTCTTGCTCGTACCTCGTAGCCTATTTTTGTGGCAATACATTTGATACCACCCTGATTGCTTGGTTTTATATAGCTTCTGGTACGTTCATTTTCAATAATTTTCAGATGTCAAAAGTAAATTTTAGCGGAAACTGACATGGATGCAGAGGCGGAAGCGGAAGTGTAAATACTACGAAAAAAAATCCTTTTTTTTACAAATATAATTCTTTATTAAACTAATATTCAAAATTAAGTAGCGGTAAGTTATGTTTTATGAAAAGTAGTTTGGACCCTTTTGCACCTAACAATCTGTTCCGGTGTTTTTCGTATATAAGACCAACTCCGCTAAATAACTGCTCACTGGCGACGCTGCTGGGGGGAGCTGATAATTATTGGCGCACTAATGGCAAAAGATTACGGTATTTGTGTGAATTTAATCTCCACTACATAAGGGGATCCTCATGTAAAGACAATCGCTTTTCTTTTTTGTACTCCTGAAGATATGACTGTATCTCCAAAAGTAGATTGTCACTCGTGTTAACTGTAGTCGAGTCTTTCTGGTCTTCGTTCGTACTTAACATGGATTGTAACATATGTAATGATGAATTCATCATTGATGATGACGTAGGCTCGACTGCATTCTCAATTTGAGTTCGGCACCTTTTGGAGGAAGGTATACCATCATCATAAGCGGAGTTAGTTGAATCTGGGTTGTCTGATCTTGCTGATCGTCATATTTAATATTTTAGACTCAATCTGCTCCATAATGATGCTAGTGAGCAAATAAGATTTATACCGCGGGTCTAAATACGTCACAATTGTGTATTTGTCGTCCTTGGTCATTTCTTAAAATCTTGCACTTGCGTTCAATTCATCGCTTGAATCAAGGGTATGACCGATGAAATACTCACTTGAGAACGACTTAAGTTTCTACTAATTTCTTCAAATGGTTTCATTACTTGCACAATTTTTAGAAAATTTATCGAGTCTTCAAGGGAGATCATAGCGATTAGATTTGCACTTAGGTACAAGACAATCGAATCCTTGAGTTTCGAAAACCTTCCTGTTGAATTTTTGTTAGCTCAGCTTGAGCGACCAGGGAATGGCGGAAATGGGTGGCAATTTTTCTCAATTTAGTAGTAAGTTGTAGGAGATTCAACACCAGCTCGAATGCAAAGTTGAATCTGTTGTATTGCACAACTGACATCCTCAAAGCCTGACAGCTGCATTGCTCTAACCATGTTAGATCCATGATCACGAACCATGCAGTGCACTGTTTGTTGATGTATACTCCATTGTTCAAGAATAGTTTGAAATTTTGTTTTTATTACAGCACCTGTATGACTTTCATCCATGACTTCACATTTCAAAATTATATTCTGTTTGCAAAAAACCTTGGAAATTCCATGTCCAGTCAAACTAAGCAATGAAATTGCAGAATGAAGATCAGACCATATGTCGGTTGTGAAAGATACCTTACCAAATTATTCAAGTAAATTCTTAGTTTTCTTGGCCAATCTACTGGACAAATTATCGCACACAAACGAAGAAAAATAATCACGGCTCTCAATTTCTACTTCGGAAGAACAGCGTTCATTAATCTGCGTAAGCCTGTAGCTTCGGCAAAACTAAATGGTAAGTTTTGCAGGGCAATTTGTTGAGATTTGTAATCTGATGAATCCCAACTATCATTAACTTGCAGCTCTGTGATAGTGTTGTTTTTTAGCATTTTCAGCCGGAGTTGAATAAACCTATAACAATCCAAAATATAATAAGCAACAGCCAACGACAACGAACCTTCAAAAGTATTTTATTAATTAAGGTCGGCTAAATAATATTTTTTGGCAGCAAAATATGATTAAACATATTGTTGGCCGACCCTCCCCTTTTTTCGTTTCCGATGAAAGTTTAACACCTTCATTTAACTCCTCAAACTCAGCAAACTTCTTAGAATGTATCGCTTTGAGGTGACTAAAGCTTTAGTTGTGCGGCCTTTTCGCGAGTACACTTTGTCACACAGTTTGCATCTGACTTTTGAATCGTCAATATCAACGAAATAGTTCCAAATAGGACTCGTTTTTGGTTTCATGATTGTACTAAAATTACTCGCACGACACAAAAGTACTAAAGCAAACAACAACAGAAATATTACTCGCTTACAATCACGTCACGGCGCATAATGGACTAAAAAAGGTATGTAATCACACGCGTTGCGACAAGTGACGAAATCCCGCGCCCGGCTCGCTGTAACACCCCTCCCGCGCGCGCTCTATCGCCAAAAATTTGAACGCGCCTCGCCCCTCTCAACAGTCTCAACCGTAGTAAACTTCCAATCATATTTCCGTTACAAAAGTTGCGGAAACAGAAACAGAAACGAATGTGAAGAAGGGCATGGAACTTCCGCAGTTGCTGAAACAGAAGCAGAGGTCTGTTGCATCACAAAAAAAACAAAATATTACACATGACACGCCAGGTAACGGTTTTTACTGGCTCGCCAGCCATCGTCATCATATCGCTAGTAAAAACAGTTTTATCTGGATTGTAATGTAAAATGCTATTATATTAAATTCTAAAATTGTAGAATTGTTTGGTTTTTTTATTCTAAATGGATTGGTAGCATAGCCGGCATTGTAATGTTACATGTCAACAAAAATTCAAACGTTGAGTCGCCATTTTCTTTAAAACTATTTCTGTAAAATTTTTGAAAAATGGGCGATTCCGAAGAAATTCTGACGCCACCTGATGTTAAAGAAGCAGCCATTAAGGCAGCATTTCATATGTTTCCTGAAAAAAGTCGAGGGAGGTATATGATCACCCATAAGAAGTTTCTTGATTGGTGTAAGGAGAAGAACGAGACAAGTTTTACGGGAAATTGTTTTTTGGCCTTTTTCCAAGAACACAGTAAAAATCGATGTAGTCTATTTATTCAATGACAAAATTGTGTCTAATGGTCTACGAAAATGTCGATATTTAAAAATTTTATAAATTAATTCCATCCTTTATTTCAGCAGCGTTTCAATTCTGCTACCAATCATACAATATAATTACCCTAGCTTCTGTTGGAAAGTAAAAAACACCCATGTGCGGGAAAGCAAGTTTTCGGTGCATCAGAAGTCACCTGGAAAATAAATTTTACGTTTTGTTACCAAACGTAATGATAAAAGATGGGAGAGGGAGAGGGAGAAGGAGAGGGAGAGGGAGAGGGAGAGGAGAGAGGAGAGGGAGAAGAGGGAGGAAAGGAAGAGAGGGAGGGAGAGAGGGAGAGGGAGAGAGGGAGAGGGAGAGGGAGAGGAGAGGGAGGAGGGAGAGGGAGAGGAGAGGAGAGGGAGAGGGAGAGGGAGAGGGAGAGGGAGAGGAGAGGGAGAGGGAGGGAGGGAGAGGGAGGGAGAGGAGAGGGAGAGGAGAAGGGGAGAGGGAGAGAGAGGAGAGGGAGAGGGAGAGGGAGAGGGAGAGGAGAGGGAGAGGGAGAGGGAGAGGGAGAGGAGAGGGAGAGGGAGAGGGAGAGGGAGAGGGAGAGGGAGAGGGAGAGGGAGAGGGAGAGGAGAGGGAGAGGGAGAGGGAGGAGGGAGAGGGAGAGGGAGAGGGAGAGGGAGAGGGAGAGGAGAGGGAGAGGGAGAGGGAGAGGGAGAGGGAGAGGGAGAGGAGAGGAGGGAGAGGGAGAGGGAGAGGGAGAGGGAGGAGAGGAGAGGAGAGGGAGAGGAGAGGAGAGGAGAGGGAAGGGAGAGGAGAGGAGAGAGGAGAGGGAGAGGGAGATGGAGAGAGAGGAGAGAGAGAGGAGATGGAGAGGTGAGGGAGAGGGAGCATGAGAAGGAGAGGGAGAGGAGAGGGAGATGGGAGAGGAGAGGTAGAGGGAGGGAGAGGGAGGGAGAGGAGAGGAGGAGAGGGAAGAAGGGAGAGGGAGGGGAAGAGAGGGAGAGGCGAGAAGGGAGAGGGAAGAGGAGAGAGAGGGAGAGGAGGAATTTATCGAGATGACCGATCGATTTTGTAGTAGAGAGAGGCAAGATAGGATATGCACCCTTTTTGAATTCTACACCAAACATTACTGGACATGAAATTACAAACTGTTTTTATAGAATGGCTTTATTCAATTACTGCAATAAATGTTTAGTGGTTTCTATGAATAGAGTCCATTTCAAAAGAATGTATTGGGAGCATCACGAAGATGGATTCAACGCATTAGTTTCCAACGCAACGAAAAGAAATTGTTTTGAGCAAATTTTACGAATTTTACATTTTGCGAACAACGAACAATTCATTCCTGGTGGTGATAAAATTTGGAAAATCCGACCAATAGTAAATAGGCTGAAAAAAAAGTTTATAGAAAATTTTGTTCCAGTGCAAAATTTATCATTTGATGAGAGTATGGTAAAATACTACGGTAGACATGGAATAAAGCAGTGTATCAGAGGTAAACCGGTCCGGTTTGGATACAAGGTGTGGTCCCTAAATACGAGTGAGGGTTATTTGATAGATTTTTAAGTGTACCAAGGAAAATCAGTTTCAACCAATGAAGAAATAGAAAAATCGATTGTGAAAACTGCAGTACCGTTAATAAAAATGATAAAGAACTTCCCCGAACATCTCCAAAATCTCCGTTTTAATTTTCATTTTGACAATCTATTTACAAGCTTCAGTTTACTCAAATATTTGGCGGACAATGGATTTGGTGGTTGTGGAACAATAAGGGAGAACCGAATCCCAAAACCCTGTCCAATGCTTCCAAAAGACAAATTCATGAAGAAAGACAGAGGACACTTTGAAAATGTTATAAGCAAAACTGATGGTATGTTATTATGTAAATGGAAGGACAATTCAGTAGTAAATGTTACTTCAAATATTTATGGTGTGAACCCAATTACCAATGTGAAAAGATATTCGCAGAAACACAAGGCTCAAATACTGATACCTAGGCCATTTATTTTTGCTAGGTATAATGCATCCATGGACGGAACTGATCGGATGGATGAAAACATTGCAAATTATCGAATTAAGATACGCAACAAGAAATGGTACTGGTCATTATTTTCCTGGTTAATTGATGCTTCCGTACACAATGCTTGGTTCTTATACCGTCACTCAGTACGTGATATTCTCAATTACAATTTCGGAGAAAAATCGTTTTGGCATACCTGAAATTATATGCAACATTACCGAAGGGGCCAGGAACATCTCCAAAATCTTTAGAAGCTCAACAAGTTCTCGCATATGACAGAAGAGACCATTTGGTACAGAAAATACCAGACAACAAACGAAGACGTTGTGCTGGTCCGGAATGTTCCACTAAAGCTCGTACAATGTGTGGTAAATGTAACATAGGACTGTGTATTGACTGTTTTTATCCTTACCACACTAAATAACTTCTATTATTTTATTGTTTGTTATATATAGCTGTAGTTTTAGCAAAGAAGCATTAAAGTATTTACATATCAATACCTTCTTCCCTGTTATTGAGTATTTCTTTTGCATTTATGTCTATTTCTTTTATACTAATGAATATCCCCTCATATAAAAACTAGCTCCCGTAAGTGCTCAGCGGACCATGTATGGTACGGGGGTTTGTGGGGTTATGGGAGCTGACAAATTTTTTTAAATTTTTTTTGGGTCATTTGAGACCCTAATCACTAATCCATATTAAGGAAAGAATAATTACAAACATTTTCTTTTCTGGGCAGTAATGGTTTAAGCAGCTAGAGTTGGACTGGGGGATATTTATCCCAAACATCACCAATAGTAATCTCTTTAGATTGAACCGTATCCAGCCACCTCATTCCTCAAAAACCTTCGAGAAGAACTACAAACCCACCATTTCTTGAAGTACCGATCTTCTTCCCCCCCCCCCTGATTAACAATTTGCGAATCTACTTCTTTTGGCCATTTCATGGGATGGGTGCCTATAGGTACGGATTTCATAACTCCAATTTATGGCCATTTAAATTGAAACGACGCACATTAGTGGTTATCATTTATTATACAACATGTTTCCATCTTAAATGGCTGACTGTCGCAATAGATTAAATAATAACATCCCTTTTTAATCAGGTTCTTGCGCAAGTTTTATATGTACACTAAACGAGTGCAGGTAATGCAATTAGGTATATTACCTGACCCTCAATAGGACAATTAACTGATTCCTCTGGATGTTTCTCGTAAATTCCGAAGTGACAAAGGCATATAAAAGCACAGAATTGTTGTCTTATTGTGAAACCCCCGAGAAAAATAATAAGTATGTTAAGATTCTTTAGAAACCGAAGGCGTTGACGTTTATCTCGCAATGTTAGAAAAGAACCCCGATTTACCGCAGTTGCGAAAAGCTGTTATTACGTAGTTTTGGAGCAAGCTCGGATAGCGTGAGAACCAAATCAGATTATTATAGCCAGATGGCCTGGCGAATTCTATAACATAATGGCTAATACTTTGTTTTATTTTAAATATGTTTCACAACATTCTGAAGACACATTAATTGTTAACTGGAAATTTAAAGACGAAGCCTATCACTCTCTGTCAACTGCGCTTACACCCCGACCCAAGCAAGGCTGAAGTTATAAAAGTTTTTGGAAAGATTGGAGGATAGGGTTATTTATTATGATACGGACTTTTATCAGACACTAAATTAACCGATGAACTGAAAGATGAAGTAATTGAAAGCTACATCAAGACGTTTGTATCAGGAAGTCCAAACATTACGCATACAAAACATGGTCTAGTTCTACCACTATGTTATGGAATTTATAATGCTTCTAGTTGGTTTTAGTATATCAATAATGTACGCAAAAAATTGTACATGCGATTGCTACTAGTACCTGTAAAATATTTTTTACTCTTGTGTGCTTATTACAGTTTCAATAGTAAACACTTTTGAAAATTGTAAGACTCCGTAACCTTGTTACTTTATTACTGACACTAATATTGAAAATATATGGGTGCCAAATTAATTATAACTTGTAGTGCTGACAATACCTTGGTGTAACTAAAGAATAGGGAAAACAACCTCCAAACGCACGCACGCACCCACCCACGCACGCACCCACACACACACTCACCACACATACCACACACACAAACACGCACGCACGCACGCACGCACGCGCACACACGCACGCGCGCACACGGCCGCACGCGCACACGCGCACACGCGCACACGCACACAGCACAGCACACACGCACACACGCACACGCACAGCACACACGCACACACGACACACGCACACACGCACACACACACACACGCACACACGCACACACGCGCACACGCGCACACGCGCACACGCACACACGCACACACACACACACACACACACACACACACACACACACACACACACACGCACACACACGTACACACAAGCACATACGCACACGCTCGCGCGGTGGGGCAATATGCCGACTTAGTGATTGTAAAGCAATACTGATTTCACGTGCTATATCAATATATGTATGTAGGTTAAAAGTTAAAAACATGCTGAATTATAAGTTTTATCTATAATTTCTTTTAAGATTGATTGCTAATCGAAATGGGAATAGGAAGCTGGCGTGAATTTCCGGCAACACTAACTCAACTTAACTTTAAAACCTCAGGGACCGTTATAGTATGTATGTAAATGTGTTAAAAATGTTAAGAAAGACGGTGAGTTGAACGTGGTGCTGAGTAGTCACTTTAAATGTGTAATTCTATGAATTTGATACAATAAGGAGCCCTCCGTGATAAATCATGCCATAGGTACCTAAGACGCATTAGGAAATATTAATAATTTAGTTAACTTCATACACTATCAATTAACTGATCTGAATATTGCATTATCGTTTACTCCAGAGTAAAGCTTTACTTACGATACCGGTAAATATCTTAAAGTAAATATTTAACCAGCATTATGTGCTTTCAGAATTAAGGACAGATTCTTTTAAGTGAAAGTATTAAACGAAAACAGTTAAATACTCACATAAAATATATATTTTAGTTAAACATCGAAACCAATCTAGCATTTTCAAGAGGCAATCCAATTTAGTCTTACGTTTTGACGATATTGACATATCCAGTAAATGCATGCAGTTGATTGATTTTATCTCTTTTGTCAATGATTCAGTTCTATTTGTACAAGCATCATTGGAGGTGTGAGTAAAAAGAGGACGTTTATGGCGAATAAATACAAACTGATAAAAACGTTATGAACGTATCCATTATCGTGCTTTAAAAACGTTTTTTACATACGTTATTCTTCAAAAGCAGATTAAACCTTTGTGCTCGTAAATACAAACTAATTTTAACAAAAATTCGTTTTTGTAATTAAGCAATACATAGATAGATATATGATACAGTTTTATAACCGTTTAGTATTACTTGGTACGGCAATAAATACATGCCTGTATACTTCTATTACAATTGTGTTAAGATGGTTACATGGTTACATCAACCTGCTTTATACATTAGTGTTATTGCTACATATTTAATCTCACATTAAACTCATCTTAAAATACTGTCGTTGCTACATCGGCAGGATTTATCCTACATCTATATAAAGTCAATATTAATGAACAAAAAGTCGCGTATATTAAACAAGGATTAATTTATTATCTCTATGCTAACTTTACAATAAGTAAATTTTACTATTTTTTATGAAAACATATCGCAGATAAAAAGTTATAATGAAATTGTGTTGTATCAATTAATGTACAGAAAAACCATAAAATTAAACACAACCAATACTTAAAAACGATAACATTTTGTTGCAATTTCATTGTTTCATAACTAACTCTAAAAAGAACCTCCTTTACCGCACAAATCACTTCAACATACGATGAAAAATTCTCATTAAAACTCCTGTATCGCTGTATGTTACAACGTATTGTGATACATATATGTAGAAACAAATATAAATAAGAGGCTAAAACTCAGTACAACCACTAAAATTAATATAATATATATATATATATATATATATATATATATATATATATATATATATATATATATATATATATATATATATATATATAAAGGATTAGTGAAATTATAGGACACTCTCCAATTTCCAAATTTCCATGTATTTTAAGACTTACGGCAAGAAAAAGAAAAATGTCAAATTTCTTTTTCATGTAATATTTTTTTTGTTATATTAGACATATAAATTTTATTTGCACTTTCTTAAGATATTTTTTTATGCAGAATTTAAATATCAATTTGGATTTTTTTTTACACTTTCTATTTTTTAGTTTCAACCCCTAAATTAAATTTTTCTTATGGAACGACAAGTCTGCTTTGAAATAATTAATCGTGTTTTTTTATCCTCTTTACAATGATATAGCACATGTACTATCTATTTTTAAAAACAACAAAGAAAATTTAAAAAAACGTATTTTATTAAAGACTCTAACAATAAGTAGGCCGTGAAACATGAGAAAACGACAAATAATAGATAACAACAAGAGTTAAGCAGGTAATAGTATTGGAGATAATTATCCAATTATAAAAGATTTTCAAACAATTGACCATTCCGTTCTAAACATAATTGTGCCCTGCGTAGTGTCGACGTAATTGTTCTGCGTAGTTTTTGGCGTTTAATGCTACCAAATGCTGCAAGAACAGCTTCACGAAGATCTTCGTCATTCTCAAATGTTTGCACGTACACTCGATACCCCCATGCTGAAATGTTATCTGGGACACGTTGTGTATATATATATATATATATATATATATATATATATATATATATATATATATATATATATATATATATATATATATATATATGTGAATCTTATCTAATCCGCCAAAATTAAAGGAGTACTAGAACTCATCATTCTAAGCAAAAAAGTCCATATGTACATAGGTCCGGAAATGCTTATGATGTCATAATTATACCGTATGATTTAATTTTTCTGAATAAAATCAAAAATACTGGTATTATTACAAATTGCGCCCTCTAACAATTTTATTATGAGCTATCGCGTACCAATGGATGCGACAGTTAAAAGTACTTACCTTTTTCTTCTAAACAAGCCTAGGTTTACTACAATCGGATAAGTCGTTTAAAAATAACAGCGATTTAAATGATTACACATTCAATAGCTTCCCCCACTCTTATTAAGGTCGGTACGCCAATGAGTCTTAGACCAAAATGATGCAGAATTGTCTAAGCTTTCTAACGATGTTACCAAAGGTATGCCTTAATGTGGAATTTTCGGAGAAATTTATAATTTTATTTTTAATTTTCAATTGCGCCCCTTGCGATGAATTACGGAACTTAAAAATAATTTCCAGGATTTTCTCGTGACTTTTATAATGAATTTTTTCTCCACTTTTTATGTCCACTAGTTTCTGAAATATGGCCGGTGGCCAGCCTTAATGAAACACCCTGTATATATATATATATATATATATATATATATATATATATATATATATATATATATATATATATATATATATACAGTGTCCCTAAATTGCATAGCCCAAAGTGTACGGAAGATTACTTACGTAAAAATAAGCCCATTTAACTAAACTTGACTTGGTCCAAAAGTTGATAATAACGAAGTTACAGGATGTCAAAGTTGAAAAAATAAATCACATTTTCTTTCATATCTTTCGACTGCTTTGACATAATTTTATAAAATATCTTATATGGGGGTTTCTTGGGATTTCGGTGTATTTCCTAGTGAGCGCTACAAGCGACCATTAGGACATGATTAAACCGCTACAACTTTTTTGTGCTACACTGTAGGCCCTTTTAGTATGGAATAATAGTATTACCAACCTTTTCTGCTTAAAAAAGGTATAACTTTCTTGATATCGCTAAGAGCACCGGTTTCAGAGAAAAACCTCATGATGCATGCAAATTATCCAAAACACCAAAAATCTTATTTGACTTCCCTATTTTTTCCGCAATAACAATTAGTTTTAATTAATTTCAATTAATTTTGAATCTTTTTTATCTCGTGAAAAATTTTGATAAGACGAACGGTTTAGCCAGAACAAAATATTTCTAATGCATTGCACATTTGCGCAAGCGCTTTTACTTAGGTAAAAAGCTTTAGTCGCCTTTGTTTTTAGTTACCATATCGACAGTTGAATTTATTCATCAAACGTTAGTTTTTTTCTGTCGCTTCTCCGTTAATTAAGATCCATAATTATGGTTCACAGTTTCACTAATTCTGAAATAGTGGATATGATTTTAGTCAATGGACGCTCGAAGAAGTGTACGAATTTATAGGGAAAAGTTTCCTTTCCGTGGAACACCAAATCGGCACACTTTTGCTAATATCGAAAGACGTCTCCACGAAAATGGTAAGTTTCAACCAAGCCGTGCAAATTCTTGCCGCAGACGAACCATAAGGACGGGTCAAATAGAGAAAAAGATTTTGGACGCTGTTGAAATAAATCCAAAGGCCAACACACGACGTGTAGGTTTGCAATTGGGAATTTTGAAATTATCAGTTCATAGAGTTTTTCAAGAACAATTAGTGAACCCCTATCATATTCGAAAAGTTCAAGACGTATTGCCCATGCATCCTGATCAACGTTTAGCTTTCTGTCGATTTAATATTCATAGAAGAACCGAGAAACCAAATTACTAAAAACAAATTGTTCACGGACGAAGCTACTTTTACTAGATGCGGTATTTTCAATGTTCATAATACATTATCAGCATCAATTTCAAGGAAATATCTGGGCTAGAATTGTAGACACTTCTATTATTGGTCCCTTTGTACTGCCAAATCGGCTGAATGGAGATAGGTACTTGAACATTTTAATACAAAAATTACCTACTTTATTGGAAGATTTGCCCTTACTCCTTCGTCGTGATCTTTGGTTTATGCATGATGGCGCACCTCCTGATTTTGCTTTAAATGTAAGACATTTAAATGAGGTATATCCACAGCGCTGGTTGGAAGAGAAGGTGACGCACCTGTGAACTGGTCGGCTCGATCACCGGACCTGACACCCTGCGATTTTTTTTGTGGGGTGCCTTGGAATCAAAAGTGTATGCATCCCCAGTTAATACGCAACAAGAATTGTTGGAAAGAATAATTCATTAAATCAATTTATTGAATAGTAGACCTGAAGTATTGTCCAGAGTACAATGTAACTTTTAAAAGGAATTAACTTTGCATGCAGGAAAATGGTGGAAATTTGGAACATTTGTTGAATTAGAAAACTAAATACCTTCCAGAAAAGTCCATCAATTGCACTTGTTAAAACAAAATTTACATAATAAGATTTTATTTTTTTAATTTTTATTTAGCTTTAGGTTGATAATGCAATTTAATTGTTTAACTTTGTTCTTCATATTGTTAATTATTGTTTCTGGTTTTTCTTCAATAATTATTGTTCTTGAAAAACTTCATCCTTATTTTTGTCAATAAATCGGATTCATGAACTATTCTTCTTATTATTATGAACTATTATTATACTTTTGGATAATTTCCATACATCATGAGCTTTTTTTTAAGCAGAAAAGGTAGAAAAAACTATTAGTCCATACTAAAAGCGACTACAGTGTAGCACAAAAAAGTTGTAGTGGCTTAAACATGTTCTAATGTTCGCTTATAGCGCCCTCTAGGAAATACGATGATAAATTTGAATTTCTCATCCCAAGAAACCCCCATATAAGAAATTTTATAAAATTAGCTCAAAGCAGTCGTAAAATATGAATGATAACGGGATTTATTTTTTCAACTTTGAAACCCTGTAGCTCTCTAGCAAAGTGAAGGTCGTGGGTTCAAGTCCCAGTCGAGTTAACCCTTTACTGCGTGTACATTAAAAGTTCATTTTAAATAAAACACAATTAATGATTATTAAACTGAACTTATATGCGTCCATTAAACAACAATGTTTATAGTTATCTATTAGTGTTGCATACAGCAAATAAAGTTTAATAGGCAGTCACGTGTTGTCAAATCCGAAACCTTAGCGAATTGCGGGCTCACATGACATTCACTAAAAGTTGACTGTGATCCTTCATTGTGTGTTTAAAAATTATAATACATCGTAACTAGGGAAGTACATACAGTTTAAGTTTGGATCGATTGTGACGTGCCTCCTCGATAGCTCAGATGGAAGAGCCCCATTCTAGCAAAGTGGAGGTCGTCAGTATAATCATATATATATATATATATATATATATATATATATATATATATATATATATATATATATATATATATATATATATATATATATATATATATATATATATATATATATATATATATATATATATATATATATATATATATATATATCAGAGAAAGCGCAAAGAAAAGGATGCTGTGGAGATAGGGGACGGCAGCTAGCACTATGGTCAGGAGTTGAGACTGAAGTGCATGGCGCAAAAGGAGTTGGGATGATCTTAAGTGAAAGAGCGAAAAAATGTGTTAAACAGCACGAACTGATATCTCTCCGGGTAATGTGGGTTAGAATAAAAATGGGGTTTTGAAGAATTTTTCTTATTGCATGCTATGCAACGGTGAATGGAGAAAGAGACCAAGTCAAACGAAAGTGTGATGGTATTAGGAATATTAACAAATGGGTTGGTTAACAAAGAAAACATACTGAACGCGTTCTAGGAAAGTTCGTAAACCAAAGAGTCAATGAGAATGGTGAACGCCTGGTGAACATCTGTGTGGATAGAGGCCCGTTTGTATCTAATGCGTGGTTTGAACATAAAAATGTGCATATATATACATGGAAAAGAGGTGAACCTAAAAGCATGATTGACTTGATAGTGTATGATGAATGACCTAGAAACCTGGTAAGAGACACAAAAGTAATGCGCGGATCGGAGTGTAGATCGGACCACTTTTTGGTTGTCTCGGGAGGGAGTTTAGGGCAAAAGTGGGCCTTGAAAAGGAAAGCAAATATAGTGCGACAAACTAGTGGATAATGGTGCGAGAATTAAATACGTAGATGCTGTGAATAAGGAGTTGAATGTGAATGAAACAGTGTAGAACGAACAAATTAAAGACACTGACGTTGAAAGTGCATGGATAAGCGTAAAAAACAGTATTGTCAATTGTGCCGTGCGGATGTGTGGAGAAGCGACTATGGGTAGACAGAAAAAATATGCTTGGTGAAATTACTCAGTAAAAAATGCAGTATGTATGAAAAAAGATGCGTACATGGCAATGATGACTACAAAAAATGAGACTGAGAAGAAGCGATTATATGAGGTGTACAGATTAAGAAACAAAAAAGCGAAGGAGGCAGTGATAATAAGTAAAGAGGAAGTAAAAGTATGGGAAGGAAAGAAAATGCAGAATGATTTCGAGGGAAACAAAAAACTCTTCTCTAAGTGGGTCAAAAATACAAAACGTGGCCCAAAACAGAACGCTGCAGGAGTGACGAATATGAGCAACGAAATAGTATGGGAAGATTGTGTAGTGAGGAAATGATGGCAAGAATGTTTCGGAAAGCTATACATTGTACAGTAGTGAGGAAAGTAAGACTGAAGGGTTAACTAAGCGAATGTAGAAGGAATGGTGAATGAAACTGAGAAGGATATTGGGATAAAGGAGGTAGAGGAAACGGTAGGAAGGTTGAAAAACGGTCAAGGAGCAGGCGTAGATGAAAACACTCGTGAAATGCTAAATCAAGGAGGTGGAAACCTTATACGAAGATGGTATGAATTATTCAATGTATGTCTTATGTGTGGAAAGGTGCCGAGGGATTGGAAGAGCGCGATCTTTATACCACTGTGTAAGGGTAAGGGGAACAAGAGTGATTGCAAGAACTGCATGGGAATAAGTTTGCCCATCGTGTCTGGTAATGTATTTGGATGAATGCTGATTGATAGAGTACGAGAAACTACACAAACTAAGATGTGTTTAAGTGTAAAAAGGAAGCTGCACTGTGCGTTTGTAGATTTGCACAGAGCATATGACAGTGTAAATAGGAAGAAGTTGTTGGAAATATGAAAGGAGTCTAATAAACGGAATAAGGGCAGTATACAACAGTAGTAGGGCATGTGTAGGGTAGGAGGAGGTGTGAGGGAATACTTCAATATTGAGGAAGGAGTGCAACAAGGCTGTGTGAAGTCATCATGACTGTTCAATGTATACATGGATAAATGTGTTGGACAAACATGTACCAATATAAACGGTGTAATGATTGGTGACGTAAATGTGATGTATGCAGATGAGACAGTCTTATCAAGTTACAATGCGGATGAGCTACAAACTACTCTCAGGAAATGTGATACAGTCTGTGAGAGTATGGACCTAAATGTAAACGTGAAAAAAACTAAGATTGTGGTGTTCAATCGGGAAGGTGGAAAGGAGAGTAGAGTATTTGCTCTTCAAGATGAAATTGTGGAGCAAGTGGACGAACTGGGATATCTGGGTAGAATGTTTACTGCAGATGGTATAATAGAGAGCGAGATCGGACGAAGGGTCAATTCTGGAAGGAAAGTAATTGGAAGAATGTGGACGATAATGAGAAACAAAAGTATGAGCCTAACTGCCAAATGAGCAATTTATAGTCGCATGCTTGTCCCATCAGTACTGTATGGAAGTGAGACATGGGTATGTCAAAAAAAGCACGAAAGAAAAATAAATGCCGTAGGTATCAGATTCCTGAGAAGCTCATGTGGCAAAACAGAAGGGATAAGATAAAGAATGAGTGCATAATGAAGGAGTGTGGCGAGGAACAGACGATGATGGATCTATACAGAAGTAGTACATTACGTTGGTTTGGTCACATTGAGAGAATGAACAGCGCAAGGTTAAAGAAGCAAATATATGTGGGTGAGGTTAGAGGTAAGGCCGTGTCTGGTAGGCAGCGCAAAACTTAACTGAAGGTAGTAGAATGTATGACAAAAGGAAATAAAGATAAGGAGTTTTAAAAATAAAAGGACATGTCAGAGACAATGTATGAATCTTACGGAACCTAGGGAGGTATTGGGAGATAGGAAAGTATGGAGAAAGATTGTGAATGAAAAATAAATACGAGGCAGGGATTATTTTGCCTACCCCGCAAGGGAATGGCGTGAAGGTTAAGTTAAGTTAAGTTACATGCAGATGTGTCTGGACCGATGGACAATCAATCAATAGGTGGTTCTAAATATTTTTTGACCTTTACTGATGACTTCAGTAGAATGACATTTGTGTATTTTTTAAAAACGAAAGATCTGGAGTTTAACTGTTTTAAAGAATTTAAGAGCATCTCAGAAAGACAAAACAACTCTAATATCAAGATTCTTACACATTGGGGGAGAATTCTGTAGTAATGAATTTGAGAGTTTATTAAAACGTAAAGGAATTATTTATCATAAGACAAATCCTTGCACGTCTGATCAAATTCGAACATCAGAAAGGCTAAATCGTAGCATTGTTGAAAAGGCGAGTGTTTGTTGTTTGATGTCAATTTAAGCAAGGAATTATGGGCGAGGCAGTAAACCATGCTGTGTATTTGAGAAACATATCTCTAGCTTCAGCGTTAAATAGTATGGCACCATTTGAAGTTTGGACAGGGAAAAAGCCAGATGTTACTAATCTCAGGATCTTTGGCAGTGAAGTTATTGTTCACGTAGTTAAGGAAAAACGATTGAAATGGGATAAAAAGGTAATAAAAGGGATACGCAGAATATAGATATGTCAAGAGCTACAGAGTTTACAACTCTAACAGTAAAATTGTTAGAACTAGTCGAGATGTGGTTATAATGGAGGGCACTGGCAGCAGTATTGACGTTCCAAAGGATGAGGAGGTGAGTACAAATGCAACTGAAGGTGTAACAGTTTCAGTGGGGGACAATCCTGATAAGCTACAGCAGCAAGCTGATGGAAATCCAAATGAAAAAGATGTTGAAGTAGAATTGCAAAGGTCGAAAAGAACACCCAAAACTAAAAGTGTCACTGATTATGTTACTTATACTTATGTGCCCCAGTAATATTGATTTAAATATTGACCCACTTACGGTTGAAGAAGCATTGTCAAGGCCTGATGTAGAAAACTGAAAAAAGACAATGATCGAAAAACTTGAATCGTTTCCAAATAACTAAGCTTGGGAGCTTAGTGACGTTCCGGAGGGTGGCACAGTGGTGGACTGTAAATGGGTGTTCAAACGAAAAGTGGATAGTGAAGGTGATGTGTGTTATGAAGCGAGGTTAGTGGCTAGGGGTTTTGTTCAAAAACCAGGCATCGACTACGGTGAAACTTTTTCATCAGTAGTGGCAATCCACTTTGGGACTATTATTTGCATTATTGGTAGATTTAGATTTAGACAATCAACAGATAGATGTGAAAAAGGCGTTTTTAAATGGGTTTTTAGAAGAGCATATATATATATATATATATATATATATATATATATATGAATCAATCCGAAGGTTTTATCAAATCGAATGATTGTAACAAAGTGTTAAAGTTGAAAAAAACAATTTATGAGATAAAACAAACTTGAAGCGCTTGGTAGTAATGGGTTGAGGAATGTTTAATTAATTTGGAATATAAGAAATCAGAATTAGAACCTTGTTTGTTTCTGGGGCACGTAGATTCCACTATCTGACTTAAGTGAAAATGAAAATTTTGTATCGCTACGGCCAATAAAAATTTCCGAAACCAAAACACGGAAGCATCGATCATTTACCATCGTGGGAGTAGAATAGATTATATATAGACAATATGTTAATTTGCGCCTATCGGACTTAGAGGATCAGAGATTCATTTTAAAATATCAAAATGGAAAATGCTATAGAATAGTGGTGGGCATACATAAGCTGGGTAATGTTGCAAAAGAGGCCGCACCATTTTTAAATATTCCCAATTCGAAGGAGTACACGGGCCATTCTTTAAGAAGGACCTCAGCCGCGTTGCTTGTGAGCAAGGGAGGAAATCTTACCATTTTAAAACTCCAGGTCGAATCTTGATGCTGTTCACCTTAACTTTGAGCAAGTGCAACTGGACGTTCTGTTTCTATCAGAAACACAAGCTTCTTCTAGAAGCACTGATTCGCCTGACCTAAAATTCCCTATATACAACCTCCACTCTAACTTTCGTCTTAAAGGCGGAGTATGTGCGTATACCAAGGACAACGTAGGTTGTAAGAGGATGTACACCTTGAAAAACAAGAAATTTGACCCAATTTGGTTTAAACATTCTGGGCCCCAATTTGTGAATTTTACTACTGTTTGTATAGGTTTCCCAATGATAATAACTTCCAAGACCTTTTTGGTTACCTTATCATAGTTTCCATCTTGTGATATCTCAATTCAGGGATATTTTAATGTCCACAACTCAAATTGGCCTCAATTTTCACCTACCACTAATCCCGCAAGTCACAGCGCAGAAGCCTTTGCTGTATCCTGTGATCTCACAAAAATGATTTCCGAACCCACCAGAATCCAAAACAACCGTAACCATACTCCACATCTCCTGGACCTATTCCTTACAACTAACACACTCGCCTACAAAACAAAAGTCATTTCCCCACTTGGTCAATCAGACCACTGCCTAATCGAAATAACTTCCTCTGTACCCAATCCCACTGTTACTCGAAAAACAGATAGAACTATGTGGTGTCTCAAATTAGCTAATTTGAGCGAGCCTCGAGGTATCCTTTCAACCTTCCCCTGGCGTGAGTATTGCTTTAAACGGTCCATCTCTTCAAACATTTATTTTTCAATAACTGAAGCCATCTTGATGGGTATGGAATTATACATTCCCAAACAAACATAATCCTGTAGGTAATACCCGTTTCCAACCATGGTTTAATAGGGCTTGCACTGATGCATTATCGCAAAAGCAGAAACTTTATACCAAATGGAAATCAAATAAATCTGTCGAAAGTCACGCCGACTATATTGCCGCAAGGAATAGTTGCAAAAGCATCATCACCAAGGCCAAAAAGATGTTTAAAGAACGTAAATGCAATGAATTAGCGTCATGTTCTTTGGGTAGTGGTAAATTTTGGTCATTAGCTAAAGCCATCAGTAAAAACTTTAGTAATACTTCCTTTCCTCCCATACCGTATCGTGACCGAGCTGTAGTAGCTGATTCTGTTGACAAAACCAACCTCTTTGTCGATTACTTTGCATCAAATTCATGTCTTAATGATCCTGGTAACATTGTATCGTCGCCCAATCTACTCCATACGCTGCGAAATCAGTCCCCTTTGGATAGAAGCTCCTAGAATCAATTATCGATTGACTCAAACAAGCGCTGTAAGGCTTATAAATGACCCGTCTCTGGCTTATGATCTATAGTCTCTTGAGCAAAGAAAAGCAGCTCTGGTACTTTCCTTATTCCATCGCTATTATCATGGCAAGTTGCCTACGAAATACACCACTTAATACCTTCGCAGGCCATTTTCTCTAGGAATACTCAGTTTGCCCTTGAGCACCACAATTACGCCTAAAACTTCCATCTTGTCACACCAAACGGGCGCAATCTACATTTCTCAACATGGCGTCCCAATTGTGGAATGCACTACCCTGTTCTAGTTTTCCTCCAAGCTTTGATTTAAGCAATTTTAAGGTAGCCGTTCATAAACATTTCTCGGCAGCCTAACAATATCCCTAAACCCTCTCAGTGTTCTTGAGTGCTTTACCACGTTAGGAAAATCTTAACCTGTTGAGCAATACTATTAGTAAAAAAAATGGAGGTTGGCGTTCTAGTTCCGTTGTTAAGGGCCTGTCATTGAAAATCTGCATTTAACGGCTCGTATGCTTCAAAATTTTATTGAGCTTTGGATAGATTTACTAATAAGGGCAATTGAATTTAGACTTTCAAAATTGAATCGCTGTGCACTAAGGTTTCTGAGACTAAATTTAACTTATTTTATTATGTTAAAAAAGTGAAACTGTGTATGAACTTGAGTTGTGGATGACGTAATTGAGTATGCTAGAATTCTATTTTCCACAATTAGGTAGAATTTATTTAACACCTCGCCTAGGATTTCTTATTTTAGAAACACTTAAGGTTGTGGTGGCGATTAGAGGCATTTTTTTCCGGATTGAATTTAATTTGTTGATTTTTGTGAAATATAGTACCTATATATAATTTTACGTTGGTAAGGAAAAGACGTCGGTAAGTAAAATCTTACCGACGAGTTGGGCCTCGCAACCAGTAAACATATCCTATGTCTTGGAAACTGATACGGTAAATAAACGAAAAAGCTCAATCGTGCAAAAACTATTTAATAATTTGTTTCTATTCCGACTATACGTGATTTAATATAACGGGTCTCAAAAGCCCTAGGGTTAAAAAAAGGGGCTTTCCCGTATGCTAGGGTAACGAATGGTCGCCTTACATAAACAACATGTAAGTATATTCTATTAACATTTTAAACAGAAGCTCATTAATTATGCGACAAATTAATCAGCACCATGGTTTTATTTCTTTCGACTCCAAAACTATATAATTTACGATTGGCAGTATTGAACTGGATGTGCGACATTTGTCTTCATTGAAAAGGCGTCAAATCTGTCGAGAATATCTTTGAATGTAGCATGATACGTGACGTGTTTTATTTATCCTTTTTTTGACAAAAATGAACCTTACGTTCACGTTTTTATTACTTTATACAATATTCAGAACGATATCCAACAAATACTTCTCAAAAAAAATTCAGTAACAGCGTTTCCTTATTGTATTATTATTTTGTCGGTTATACAAAAATCGATTGCACACCTACTGAGGAATTCAAAGAGCAAACGTCTTAATGGCGCAACTGAAATGCGTTTTATAGAACAACTATTTTTTTCTTGCTATAAACAGAAAATGTGACTGAATCTGTTCTTATCTTCTATAATTGAAATTAACAATTAGTAATTATTCTTTTTACATGGTCTTTCAATGTCAATGCTCCATGAAATGAGAGATACAAATAACAGTGGTTTAGAATTTTTCAAGTCGGTATAAGGACCTATCGGATAACTTTGTTATAACGCATGATAAATTCTGAGCGCTTATTTTTATTTCATGTAAGCTTTGGGTAACAGAATTAAGTTTGCATGATTTGTTGATCGTTTCTTACATTTACAGTAGTAATCTGCGTTTTCATCAAAGCGTGTGAATCTAAGCAACGGAAGAAAACACATTTACCGAGCGACCCTACATTACACATATTGAAAAACTATTTTGCGAACTGCTTTGCGGAATGCAACTATAAATCCATCATTAATGAAGCGGGCGCTATTTAATTAAGTTTAGAATTTAATTGTGTAGATATTAACGTTAACATAGTTTACAATAAACCTTATTACCGTATACCGTTCGACATATATGTTGGTTTAAATGCACAATACTAGCGTTTTAAAACCTTTCAACGTACCAACTTAAACTGAAATTACCCGTTCTTAATTTAAAATTAAAGTATAAACTCGAATTGCGCGCTTAATCTGAAATCTTACATTATATTGGTTAGTAACACTATTTTCGTTTTTAAAAGTTTCCAATTGTATATAGCTATTTTTCGTTACAAGTTGTAGCTGTTTTTCCTTTGTAGATCCTTCTTAGTCGAGAACCACTTCATTACCTATCTTATCTGTTTCCACATTTGTTCATAAATTCTTGCTCTTTCTATTTTTCTCCATTACTTCCTTTATTCTGCCTCCTCTCTTACATTATGTACAGCCATATTTCTTAAATTCTTTTCCATCTGTTCCTCTTTGACGTTACTGTTGCTGTACTTCCAGAATTAATTGGGTTTTTCTTAGCTCTCCCCTTATTTGTGCATACTGTCTAAATAATTTTAATTTTACTGCTTTGGTTTCGTTCTCGTTTTTCATCTAGGTCTATATATTCCAGCTCATTTAAGCTCTGATTTTGTTTTGATTTGTAGTCACCATTCTTAAAGTGTGCGAAGATGTCCGGGTCTTTTTTCAATAATGTGGTTTAGACTTATGTATAATTAGGCGCTGATTATGCAAAAATTATTTAGTAAAGGCTAATTTCACGGAATCTCAAACATTCGGATAAACCACTATTTTCTTATTCAGCAATTAAGCGCTAATTAGGCGGCATTTTGCGACTCCACATGAAATAAGTTATTTGAAAAAATACGTGGATACGGCTAACTTCATAAAGTTATGAAGAAATTGATCTTTTGTTGAGCGATAGATAGGCCTTAAAATTAATTTGCACCCTTATGGAAAGGAAATAATTGTCAAATTACATTGCCATTGCTAAATTCATAGCCGTCAACTTCCGCATAAATCTTTTTTCTTATACAACAATTAGGCCCCAAAAAGGCAACATTTTGCGTAGTTAAAATAAAATTTTGTAACTTAATAGGGATAAAATTATTGTACAATTACATTGACACGTCTAACGACATTAGTTTTTGGTATTCTCTAATTAGGCGCTGTTTTTCGCCTCTAAAATGAAAGTTTACGCTCCCATAGGATACAAGTTATTGCAATAATTGCATCACGGCCGTGAACTTTTGAATAAATCAATTTCTGTATGCAATAGCAAGACGCCAATTGTCCATTGCTTTGCATGGCTAAAAAAATGTTTCAACCGCATAGGGAATACGTTTTGCAAAATAAATTACCAGGGCTAACTTCACAGTCCTATGTGTAAATTAACCCTTTCTTGAAAGATAATTATGCCCTTTATTGTAAAAATTACGTCGATACGGTTATCTTTACTACCACGAATTACTTAATAAATCATTTTTCTATACAGTAATTAGTCGTTTACTACGCGATGTTAGTGCCGTTAAAATTAAATTTTGCGCCCCTATAAGAAATTATTTATTGTAAAAATTACATCGACATGGCTAACTTTACACACCTGTGAACTGCGACGTAAATCAATTTTTCGTCATGTTCAACAAGGTTTATTAAAATGTGTTGTTGCTCACCTGCTTATCTTTATTGTATTATTATTGTAACTCCACTTCTTCCATTATGGATATGTATTTTTTTAATATTAACTTAATCGGATTCTTAATTTTCTTTTCTTACTGATCTTAATCCTAACTAAACTCGAACTAGTGTGTCCTTTAAATATGGCTAAGATTATAAATTACTTATTAAAACTTCTAGAGTAAAAATTCCTATTTAAGTTTAAAGCTACATATTTACGTTTTAAATTTAAAGGATCGCTTATCAACTACAATGCAAAAATTAGATACCAATTGTGCAATGTTCTATGCGGTCCATAATCGGCATCCAATTAACACGCATGCGGAAGACTAATTTGATTTTGAATCTAATAATCCTTAAATTGCATTTTACATCTCGTTATACATTATCCAATCGGTCTGTGTGCACTACAATTCAAAAGTAAGTATAGCCAAATTGAACTTGAAGAACCATTTACACCGTTACAATCTATTTTAAATAATCAATTACTCTGTTAGAATTAAAGCTCATACATCGTTTACCCACTTTAGGTCACTACACTGCCAAATGATTGTACTGAGTGTGCATAAAACTGTAATATTTTTGCTTCTACCTTAATTACATTGACTGCATGCTCAACATTCAAAACCCTGGAAATCACATCTCTAAACGAACATCAAACCCTTTCGTTATATGGGTGTAATTTGATGAGGAATTACCACGTTGCCCTAAAACCTTATATCGAAGTATGAATAAACATATACAAAACATATATAAACGAATGTTGCTATAGTATTCCTTTGTCGTAGAATACAAGTATGCGGAATTTTCTGATAAATATGACCTATGCTGTCTTTTCTCTTATCTCTATTATCAACACTTAGACATGTGTCTATACTTTATTGACTTTTCCTGTATCACCAGACCCTTTTCGTTTAAGATTTCACATCTCTTCATCTTCCCTAACTTCATTATTGCCTTCTCATATACGTACGTATAAAGAGAAAGCTATGTAATCGGTTTGCATTTCTCGAAGTTTTATGGCTTAATCAACACGAAAAACACACGTTTGGGAACAAAGTAGTGTTTGTCTGTGTGTCTGTGTCTGTGTCTGTGTCTGTGTCTGTGTCTGTGTCTTGTAACGGTATAAACGGGTGGTAGAACGGGATTACAGATAAAATTGGCCTTTTTGCCCCGACTAGCCAGCGTATGGGTGTAGGTCAGATGTTGAAAAATTTTGCACATCCAGAATAGTAAATCGTACGTAAGTCAAAATAGGGGATGAAGACAAAATCGGCAAAAGGGCGCCAGAATGTTTGGTAGTCAAAATAAGGGTCGTCGTGCCATAATTACAAGTACATAGCGTGTCTAAACATACAAAAACATACGCTTACCTATCCGCAATCAATTCCAGGTGTGCTGGACAGCAACTCAGCAAACCACCTGAAATAGGGCTTCAAAAGCACTACACGCTTGTCAAATAAAAGCGTGATAAACACTCATTAAAGTTACGTTAATACACCTCAGTGTAAATAATTAGGCATTAAATAATAATCAAAACAAAACAAAAAAAACAAGCTATAGAATGTACTCTAAATGAATTAATACTCAACTAAAAATTAAATAAAACACTAAATATTAATAACGCTATTACTCAATAAAACAAAAAAACTAACTTCGTTACGTTAAAAACTAAATTACCGGTAACTTGCAATTTGCAAAAAAAACTTATGTAACGCAAGAGGGTTTCCACAGCATTAAAACAAATTTATAAAACCTAACAAAGCTATAATAAAATAATAAAAAAGTAATATAAATATAAACATACGATAATGCGTATAAACAAAAAAAAAAAACAAAAGCTTAATGGACGACAGGATGTCTGATCAGAATGCTGCTCTACGCCAGTCTAAGTTTAACTATATATATATATATATATATATATATATATATATATATATATATATATATATATATATATAATATATATATATATATATATATATATATATATATATATAATATAATTCGTGGATAATATACCCACACTACGATAGGTCAATTGCCCTTTAATACTAAAATAAATAACAAAGGGTGAAGGCGGAGCGTCAGAACTATAACTAATTACACTGAATAAATTTAAAACAACTTAATTTAACAAAAAAAAATACGACACTGCTTTCAAACCTTCGTTAACACAAAAAAAATAATTCGAAACACACACAAATCTTGAAATATTCAATAAAAAAAACAATATTATGTTACCTTAAGATCTAGAATTACACCACTCCTGTGTTACAATAGAAAATGATGGTCGGTTACTGCTATAACGGAAATGAACTCTTCCTGGTCTGGCAAAATGATGAATGAAATGTTGACTATTGCTCTTTTATACACAAACGATTTCTTGATTGAAACTCGTTAAAATGTTACTACATAAATTAAAAACTTCTTTTAAAATACTAATAATTTGAGCGTTCAACTTTCTTGTTAACTTAAATCTTTTAACTGGTTTTATTTCCACTAATAATCCAAAATGTTAATAATTTGTTTTAAATAACTATAATTTTAATATATTGCGAAAGGTTCTTTATCCTTAAACACGCTTTGTACGGTAAATAATCGGCACTGCAAGAACGTTGATTTTAAATAAATCCGCAAAAGCGAGAAAAACCAAAGAGACTAATACAACACGACGATGTCCTCTAGGTAACTTTACGTAAAATCGAAATCGGCACTAGGTATAATCCTTCGGTGATGAACAGTTTTAATAAAATCCCTTTACAGGTCTTCTTCAGAAGTAGCTAAACTACCCTTACTACACAAAAAGTTCGTTCATTAAACACCAAAAGGTCCAAAATATCAACGTTCTAAACCACCCCTTAAAGCGTAACAATAAACGTCACCGTAATACTATTCGAGAGCGCAGTCAATTTCAGAATCAAGCAAATTATTACCAAAAATCCATCTTTGATTTTGCATCCCACTACCCACAAAAAAATCTTATCTACTTTAATTCCACCAATTAAAAAAACGGAAGGGGAAGATTTGATACCCCCAAACAAAAACTTCGTTTCCATCCGTCAGGGCTCGAGACTTTCAAAAGTTAAAACGTCAGCAGAAGTACCGTGCAAAGCATCTCTATATTTTTATTTAAGTACAAACAATCAGGCCCACATTCACTCTCTATGACTTAAAACCAACATACTCACTAATAAACTGAACAACTATACTTAAGCGTCTTTATGTCGCCAACATGACATCATACACATATAAACCTACACTATTTATTTAAATTACTTAATTTTTTAAGGAAATCAAACGAAATAAACGTTATTTACACTTAATATACAACTATATACAAATAAACGTTACTCAAACTTCGATAAACGGGAAATAATAAGGAAAAACAACCTAAATTACGGAATAATAATTCACAAACAAAGAATCTAAAGCTCGCCATACACACTCCATGCCTAAAGGTCGCTACACACGTTAAACAAATTCATCTATAAAACTAAACTTGACAACAAAACAAAAAAATATATATATATACGGAATCTAACTAAGTGAATAAAACTACAAACAAAATTACGCAATACGTATACAGGGTGTTCAAAATACCCTGACAGTCTGTGTCTGTGTCTGTGTCTGTGTCTGTGTCTGTGTCTGTGTCTGTGTCTGTGTCTGTGTCTGCGTCAGCGTCTGCGTCTGCGTCTGCGTCTGCGTCTGCGTCTGCGTCTGCGTCTGAATGAAAGCAGAATACACGATTTTTTGAGGCTTTCATTTCTTTCGGAATGTCACGCTTATTCTGGCTTAGTGGAGCCACAATAGTAACGTTTTTATCCAACAGATAAGTTGCCAGCGGAACATTAGTGAAGAAGTTATTTATCGTGAGATTGATACCAGAATTATGAATACCACGCACAAGAGTTACATCTTTCCACGGTTTTCCTTTTGCTCCGTAAACACGTCTCCCCTCTAAATTAGTACAGTTCACAATTTATTATACAATAACTATAGTTACAAATAACTGAAACGCTTCGCTTGGTCTTGCAGTCTTATGTTTTCTTGCTAGTCCTGATCACGCCGAATAATGTTGTCTAGTTGAATTTTATTTTCTGTTGGAGGTTCCAAACTCCAATCCAGACCACTTGGAGCAATGTAACCACTCGTTTGAGAATTACCAATATCTTCCAATCATCCTCTGAATTATTGTCAACTTTATCAGAAATGTATCTAGAATACTCGTCAGAAACCAATTCGAAATTCTGTGTCACCACATTCTGCTTCAGACACACCACTTACTTCAGAAGGAAGATCATCACTTTCATCTACCCACTGCGACACTGTTTCTTCATATGTACAGTCGCCAAATCTAACGCTTTTCACACTCTTTTTTGACGCCATTATCATATGTGTTTCACAAGTTCACACAATGCAACTTTTATTACAACTGAATGAAATCAGGTGCGCATACTTTTATAATGCAGGTTTTAACTTCCACGCAGCAGTTCTTCACAAATTATATGGAAAAGATTTAATTTTCGTTTGCTAAATACACTTCAATTTTCTTTAAATCGAGTATGTGTGGAATGAAGACGTGTTTAGAGCATATCTGAATGCTCAACCGGATTGAAATTATGTTAAGCAAATGATGCGGATCTAAAACCGGTTATGTATGTTAGGATTAAAAGCTAATTTTGTACATGTGATTTTCTTAGGAAATTACGTAAATGTTTCGTATTTATAAAGATGTCCCTTTTTGTCCCGTTTTTGACGTTTAATTGTATAAAAGGAAATAATTAAAGTACAGAAAGTACAAAAAGATAATGGAATCTTTAGATAAAGCACAATATGATGCCATCACAAATTCTACAATTTACGAGGCAATTCTGGCACTTAAATAAACTTAAGTAAATAGCGCGAGATCCCGCTTATGTGGCAGTGTTAAGTATCAAGTCTATCGCGGGAAGAATTTACTTACGGCGGTATCTTGTACGTGTGAAAATAAACATACCGGTGCGTGTACATAAATATACTATACATAGTTTATTCGTTAAGGTTAGGTGTGTTAACAAGTAACTGTTTGAAATAAATAAGCGTTATAGTGTAATGTGTATCTAGGACTGTAAAATATCAGAAAATGCCAAAAAGAAAGTGGACACTTAATAGAGATTTGGAAAGTGACTATCCATTTACTAAAAAGACAACTTTGCTGCTTGTAGTAGCAGCAAAGTATCTTTTTTCCGCAAGGACACATTTGGAAATGAAAATCAAGAGCTAGCTGTGGTTGAATGTACTTGGTTATACCACAACGTGATCCACCAACGGTACACGGTGTACACTAGTAAGCTAGTAAAACGTTGTTTCCAACAAAAAGTTGCATGTGCTAGAACCGAATCTAAAAGTATTATGTGTAACGTCTTACAAAAAGAGTTATTAAGCTCCATACAAGATGATCTTGGAACGGTCAATTTGGAGCAATTTATGTCATTTGTTCAAATCAAGGGAACGTGAAAATTTTTTCTACACTTGTAAGATATTTTATGAAAGAATTTTGGAAGTTCAAGATATTCCATATGAGACTTTAGACATTACGTCCGAATATATTATTAGAACGGTTGATAAATTCGAATTAACAACAAAAGTAATGGCAGTGTGCGCTGACAACACAAATTGCAAATTTAGGGAAGCAGTAAAACATGGCAATTAACGTGTTTCATAAATTTCAGCAGTTACTCAAAAACCTTTGGTTGAGGTGAACTATGCTGCTCATATCCCTCATAAGTTTATTCAAACGTCAGCATTCTGTCTGCTTATTAACATCGTTGTCAAAATTGTGTAAATCTATGGCTATCTCAACAAATATACTATTCCATTAAACAACTAAAAGAAATTTGTGAGTTTGTTAACGTTGAATACCAAAACTGTTGGGATACAGTAAAACCAGATGGATAGCGTTGTTACCTTCGATAGAAAGAATATTAGAAATGTTCAAACCAATACAGAATTATATTCTCTCTCAAAAAAGAAATGTCCACAATGATTTTTTTGAAGTTTGGCAATGGTTTTTTCTACTCTATCTAAGACGTCAGCGACCATGTTTTATAGTAAGTAGTGTATAACCTGCTTGGATAAATGGATGCAATACTTTAAAGACTCGCAAGCGTATCGTTGGATATTGCGAGAAAATGAACCTATGTGGGCAAATGTTAAAACTTATTAATTGTTTTTCAAAAACAACACCCTGATATTCACATAGATGATTCGAAACTTTTTGATGAATTTGTATACATTAAAAAATATCAAACCAGTCAAAAAATAAAAGAGTGGAAAGAAGTTTATGTTTCTATTTACTCTACTTATGCTGATGTACAACCGTACGTACAAAAATTACAAAACTTTGGGATATTAGGGTTCTGTTAGATATTTGTGAGTTTGTTAACGTTGAATACCAAAAACTGTTGGGATACAGTAAAACCAGATGGATAGCGTTGTTACCTTCGATAGAAAGAATATTAGAAATGTTCAAACCAATACAGAATTATATTCTCTCTCAAAAAAGAAATGTCCACAATGATTTTTTTGAAGTTTGGCAATGGTTTTTTCTACTCTATCTAAGACGTCAGCGACCATGTTTTATAGTAAGTAGTGTATAACCTGCTTGGATAAATGGATGCAATACTTTAAAGACTCGCAAGCGTTTCGTTGGATATTGCGAGAAAATGAACCTATGTGGGCAAATGTTAAAACTTATTAATTGTTTTTCAAAAACAACACCCTGATATTCACATAGATGATTCGAAACTTTTTGATGAATTTGTATACATTAAAAAATATCAAACCAGTCAAGAAATAAAAGAGTGGAAAGAAGTTTATGTTTCTACTTACTCTACTTATGCTGATGTACAACCGTACGTACAAAAATTACAAAACTTTGGGATATTAGGGTTCTGTTAGATATGTCTTTATTTCCCTGCAGTTTTGGTCTTTTTAGGTATTATATCTGCTCCCTTTAGGAAAGTTTTGTTTTGTTTTTATAGCACAAGAATTTTTGAAGAACTAATATTATTTAGAATCTGATCAGTAGTACATACATACTTACCACTAAGAACAAACGTTGAAATAAAAAAGTTGGTGCCCTTTTTCAATTAAATTTCTTGCACAAATTTAAATGTACTTTATAGTTTTGTCCTAAACCAGGTGGTGTGTCATATGCATTTGATAGGTCGGTATCTTTTAAGTCTTGAAGTTGTCGTTGTCACCGTGTATAGAAATGGTAGATATTCTTAGTTTTGTTGTATGATTTTATTGTAAATTCAGTTGTATTCGGTTATGAAGTTTGGAAAGCACTGACTTAATCTAGCTTTTATGCTGTATTTGACGCTATTTCAGACCGTGCACACGGTTTGAAGGAATTTTAACTATTTGATTGGTTATACTTCGTGGAGTTTGAAATGGCAAATTTTGGAAGAGTCGTGAGAGAAGAGCTTTAATTAAGTGGCTAGTGACGAGTTGAGTACGTCGTACGTAAGCAAATACCCGGTGCTGAAGCGGTGGCGTTAAATTAACCCCTCCTATGCCCGTGTCTATCTGAGTATCGTGTTGAGTGGCGAAGTTTAGAGGAATTGCTATCCCGTTTCGTGAAGCGTATTTTGATGAAGGTCTTGCAGAAGACACTTTATTTTAGTAATTTTAATTTTCCTGGTACACTAGTTTCACTCAAGGGAAAATAGTCGTAAACGGCTTCGTTAAAGACTTCCGCAATTAAGTAGGTTGGTTTAACTAATGTGACCGTTGATGCATATCAGCTGAGCACACGTGTTGGATGTCATCTTTGGATGTAACTTTAATATTCCAAAAAATTACGTAGGGCTTTGCTGACGGTAATTGTATTTAACCATCACCTAATGCAATAGAATTTTGGGCGTCGTGGGGAGTATGATTGCTGGAGAGTGGTTAGCCATCGTACCGACCAGAGAAAGCGAGCTTGACACGCGTAGTATCCCTTTACTTCCTCTACTTTGACGTCCTGAAAGTGTAAGGCAAAAATATTCAAGTCCTTATTGATATTTTGGTTTACAATAAATATAAACGTTGTTACGTGCTTAATTGGAAAACGTTTCTTTTGATAACGTTCGTCAGTTTGTCAAATTTACTTACTAAAAATAGCAATTTACTCTTCGGTTGAATGCTACCAATTCACAATTTCGCAAATTTTACGCATCTCTAATTGCATTTAAATTAACGTATGTAACTTTCCTACACATCTCTTATTTCGTTAAAATAAGTCAAAATAATCCCTTCAGCGACATCTCTGAGATTTCGGATCATTTAATATAAAGCAGTTAAATAGAAACCTGGGATCCTTTAAGGTCAAATAATACATATACAGATAATAAAAATATATCTTCCTCACAATTTTAACTTTTGGCAATAATGAATAAATAACAATTTTCTCAGGTTTGTAAAATCGATGTTTAAGGTGTTGGCCAACTTTTCTTTCTTCCTTTCAAGAACGCCTTTGATGGTGGATGTTGAGTTTCTAGAGAATTTTTCGTTTCTGGTTCTAGATGCTGAAGCATCATTTTTTTTTGGAAAATTCTCACTTAAAGTAATACTTGATTAAGTACAAGTATTACTAACGCTTTTAAAAGGCGCATATAATTTAAATTATTCATTCGTCCACATCTTCGGTAAGTGGCACATGTTTCGATAACCTCATGGTAATTAAAATTGGTTTAAGGCTTTCGAATATAAAAGCATTCAATACTAATTCTTCACATATAAAGACACTTCAATCGAAATTACGTTGAATGTTCACTATCGGCTTGTTTGTCACCTGTAAGGGGTATGAACGGTCATAATTACTTAAACATCGTACCTATATTTACCTTCTTTTAGCATCTCCGTACTACCTGCTTTTAACTTTAATTGAATCATTAAAATAGATAGGCCACACCTAAACAGTTTTAGCTTCCATTTTGACTAATTAGTTCTAGCTTCTGTGGCTACGTTCAACCAACGATTTAACTCCTAATTTAACTGAAATGTACCGGGTGTAACGATTATCTGTATTACGTGAACTACTACAAATGTTAAACATTTAATTTTATATGAATTTGTAATATTTATCGCATAATCTTTGTGTTATGTACATTACTTTTCTTGTGGACAAGGTTGTTCGGGCCAATTTACTTCCTATAAATTTATTGACTACTTTGTTTATTATTTTAGTTATTTACTGTGGACGGAACAAGCTCTCCTATTTACTGTATACAGTGTGAAGCGTAAGGCAAGCACGTTCCTTAATTAAACCCTTTATTATTTTTTTTTCTGTTACTAAACATCCTAATAGGATTATGTGTTAAATTAGCCAATTCCGAATACGAATAGTAAGATTTTACAACGGCCGGAAGGGGGCATATAATAAATTTATTTTTATTTTTATTTTAATTGAAATTTAAATTATAATTGTCGTGGGCACAAGCTGAGGCTCACTGCTTGCCATCCTTTGGTGGAATGTTAATATATATATATATATATATATATATATATATATATATATATATATATATATATACACATATTTATATTTTATTCTTTTGTCAAGATACCGACAATAAAAGTTGCTTTATCGGGGGAATTGTCAACTCATTGCTACTTTCTCCTTTCATTCTTATTTCTTTCTTTTTTTTCGTAAATCCTGTTTCAGGCTTTACAGGGTTTACTCTCCTTTCAACACTAGCTGAGTACTTCCTTACTAAAGCCTGTGGCGCCTACTCATATCCGGTTCCTATCTAACCAGACTGCTATCATTTTAAGCTACACCTCCAAAACAACCACGCATCCGAGTGCTTTGCGGTCTTCCGACTGTACGCCTGAGTTTAGTCGAGCCTACTCATTCTTTTTCATGCCATATGATGGTTAGACACGTGGCAACGTGTGTTTGGTTTTAAACAAAAAGATTTGAGCTTATGTGTTTTATTAAATTACGTAATTAGTTAGTGGTTTATTCACGTATATCCAGAGAGATCCAATTTCTTTTGTTTAATGTTGTATGCTGGTGACGATGATGTATTTAGATTGTTTCTGATTATTTCCTTTTAAGGTATAATTAAATAATTATACTTAATAAGAACAGCAAGTGTGGCCAATCATGAGCTATCGTAAGCGCTTTTGTAATAGCAAAGATAAGGAATAGTAATTTTGTGAGATTTATAAGGGCCTAAGGGGTGATTTACTTTCAATCGTATCCGCGATAAAATATTTTGTTCGATAAATTGTTAAATTTCGTTTGTAAAGGGACAGTTTACCTATGCTAAAGGGCGTTAAACTTTTCTGTTTCTGTATTGTATGTGTGGTTGACTATTATAACTTAATTCGAGTATATCAATTAAGTTAGGGACAGGGGTAGTTTTATTTGAATTAGAGAGTAAACTAATGTTGCCTACAATACTCAAGGTGAAATTCAGCACATTTAAAAGTTACATTGCGGAACAGTAAGAGCTGTATTGTGATGTTTTCGGGAATTACGTTTCAGAATCTATCCAGGGAATCGTGGGCGACGAGAAAAAAGGTAGATTCAAGTATTTTCCCTGTTTTATGCTAGTAGCTTTTGTTTGCACACATTTTACCCGGATTAAGACTGGGTGACGTCCAAAACGGTATCGAACCAGGCTTACCATGTTACTGTTACCAAAAAAAATTAATAAAATCAACGACCTCACAACGAGCTAGTTGCCACTTTCTAAACTAGACCGTTGTTATACAGAGTGCTTCATGAGTTATGCTAATATTTGTTCTTATATGAACTATACTGCTTATATACATATAGGGTTACTCATATCTAACCTTTATAAATCTTATAGCTAAATAGTTACTGCATGTTGTACTTCACTTCGTAGTATATGTACTTACGCTATAATACGCTGTCATAATAAGGATGCTATTTAATCTTTTTTTGTTTGTAATTGTTTCGGACCTCAGCAAAATACATCCCCGTACCACACAAAATTAAAAAACACCGAACGCGCTTAGATAGCTATGCTATCATCATCAGCGGTCGACTAGGATGTACACCGCTAGGATGTACTAAAGAAAATTTCTAACATATATACCACCAGCGAGTAACGCTTCGTTGCTAATCTGGTGAAAGTGAAAGTGACAGTCATGAAAGTTTAATGAGTTCTGAGTAGACTAAATGTCTCATCATTATTCATTAGAATTTGTTTGTTTTTGAAGATTTATAAACTTTCATAGCAATCAAGTTCGTACTTATTACTAACGTGTTTGATTAATGATACCTCATTTACTACATGATCCTTATCAAACGTATGTAGGACTACGGTAGTGAACAAATATATGTGGGCAAACTAAACGACATATCAAAATTCCCTTTAAAGAACATTTAGTTCACATTACAGGTCTGCCGTAGCCCTATATATGTTTGATAAGAATCATGTAGTAGATGAGGTATCATTAATCAAACATGTTAGTAATAAGCACGAAATTGATTGCTATGAAAGTTTAGAAAGCTTCAAAAACAAACAAATTCTAATGAATAATGATGATCAAGAACCTTTAGGCCACCCAGAACTCATTAAACTTTCATAACTGTCACTTTCACTTTCACCAGATTAGCAACGAAGCGTTGCTCGCTGATGGTATACATGTTAGAAATTTTCTTTAGTACGTCCTAGTCGACCGCTGATGATGATAGCATAGCTATCGAAACGCGTTAGGTGTTTTTTAATTTTGTGTGGTACGTGGGTGTATTTTGTTTGTTACAGATCCTGCCACAGTTCCAGTGTTCCCGATTTTTCATATTTACTTTAAATTTCTTGCTAATTGTAATTATTCTAAATTACGCTTTTGCTATATAGGCTTATCGAAATAGTAGCAACCTAACACTTTCTGATTGCTGTGTAAAACATTTCTGCTTTATATCTTTTTGCCTGTACTATTAATTTACCTTTAACTTTATGTTGTTGTGCTTAAGAAAGACGCTTTGGTAGACATCTAAGTGAAACGCTGGATGTCGAATAATGCAAAATAAATTTGACTTTGAGTAATGAATATTCAATTTTTCTTGTTTGTCAGTGTATATTATAGGGACAATACTGCCCGACGAGGTAAGTGTAATTCTACTATAACGTTCGGATATGTATTTAGTTTCGCCTCAATTTAATCAAATAAGTTTCGTACTCAGACGTTATAGCTATCCGAAAACGATTGTGTAAATAATCATTATCCTGTGTAAATTGTTAAATTATCCCGATATATTTTGGGGAAATCTGTACAAAGCTTACGTTCTCATATATATATATATATATATATATATATATATATATATATATATATATATATATATATATATATATATATATATATATATATATAGTGCTTTCATTTCAAAACTAGTCACCCTTAATATTTTTTAGCAATGGAATCTCGACAGAAAAAAATACGTCAATTTAGATGTCGAGGGGATATTCAAAAACAGTGTTCATTGAAATTTTACTTTTCACCCCTTAATCCCCACACGTCTCACTTTAAAATTTCAAATTGCACCCCCTAGCTTGTGATACATCATTTTGAAGGTATTCAAAATACAAATCCAACGGCGTTCAGAAAATTGATTTCCATCGCCCCATGTTGAAATTACAAGCGAAAATGTTAGTACTATACGAATAAATTTTATTTATTGATTTCATTGTTCAAGACAATACCCCTAGTTTATCAAGTACTGAAATACGAAGTGATACGGAAACGATATCTCCTCTCTCGAATATTTTTATCGTGTTTGTATCGATTTGGATTATTTTTGCTTTCAGAGTTTAGTTAAGGTAAGCCGTATTTCAGATTGTAATTTATTGCCGACTGCAACGATTTATAAACAAGTCTGTTTCGGTTAAGTTGTTGAATTTTGACAATTCGTTAATTTGAACAAAACCAAGAATCAATCATGGTTTACACTATTCAAGAAAGAGTTGAAATGATTTATTTGTATTGAGCCCAGAGTAAGTGTGCTCGTAGCACAGCCCGAGTCTTCAACGAAACGCATCCTGAAAAAATGTTGGATATCAATATGTGCTAACTCTGGTGATAAAATTTGAAGAAACTGGCTCAGTATGTAACAAAGTAAGAAAGACACCACGAGTTCTCAACAAAGCTGAACAAATTGAGGTCTTAGGCCATTTTGCCGCTGAACTTACGACTTCAATTCCAAAAGTCGCTGCATTAACGAATATTTCTGTTGATTCCATACACAAGACTTTAAAACGTCACAAGTTCTTTCCTTACAAATTTACCATTCTGCATGAACTCACTGAACATGGTTACGATAGGAGGATTCAATTCTGTGAAATAATGACTGCGATGATTCAAAATGAGAGCAATTTGGTAAAGAATATTTGCTTCAGTGATGAATAGACGTTCTATCTGAATTGCTTTGTTAACAAACAGAACTGTAGATATTGAGATCTTCAAAATCCTAACTAACTACATTGATCCGCTTATAACTGAGTCCTTAGAAAATCAAGCTGACGAAGAAGCCAACCCACTGTCAGATGAAGGAAATTTGCAGTATCAACAAGGCGTTGGGTGTTCGCGATTGGCTTAATCAACGATTTCCCGGCAAATGGATTGGCAGAAGCGGCGTAATAGAATGGACTGCCAGATCTCCCGACTTAACGCCATTGGATATTTTCCTTTGGGGTTATTTAAAATCAATCGTGTATCGTAACCCTCAACCAGAAAATATTCAGGCACTTAGAGCTAGGATCACTCAAGTTTGCCAGCAAATTACTGCGGAAACATTTCAAAATGTTAGAGAAGAATTCGATAATAGATTGTTTTATTGCCTAGCTAAGAATGGAGAACATTTTGAGCACTTAATAAAGTGAGGTTACACGAATAGATTGTATTGTTATTCACCTAAAAATAGAGAACATTTTGAGCATTTAATAAAGTATTGTTTTTGTCTTGAACAATGAAATCAATGAACAAATTTATTCCTATAGTATTGACATTTTCGCTGTGATTTCAAAATGGGGCGATGGAAATCAATTTTCTGAACGCCGTTGGATTTGTATTTTGAATACCTTCAAAATGATGTATCACAAGCTAGGGGGTGCAATTTTAAATTTTAAAGTGAGGGGTGAAAAGTAAAATTCCATGAACACTGTTATTGATTGTCCCCCTCGACATCTAAATTGACGTATTTTTTTTCAAAGTCGAGATTCCATTGCTAAACAAAATATTAAGGGTCACTAGTTTTGAAATGAAAGCATATACTATATATATATATAATATATTATATATATATATCTCAATATATCAAATGCCGTGTATATTTAAAAGCTGTAAATACTCATCAAAACAAACTCCAGCTTTTCATCTCAACATTAATTACATCTACACACAAATAACCAATTACCATTTAATGTCATTTAACAGCGCGACATTCGAATTTCTAATGCCTCCATTACGTATAAAAAAAAATCTTTGCCAGTTTCATCCATAAGTGACAATATCTTAGTTCCTAGGGACGCGCAAAATTTTATTTTAGCGGTTCAAAACGGCACGTAATTAGCGGTTAGTTACTGTAAAAATTGAATTATGCACAAGTTTTCTTTAAAGGCGTAAAATGGCGCCCCATTGGCTCCTAATTACTGGGTAAGAAAAACGTTATTTATCGAAGTTTGCGGCTTCTAGAAATTAGGCTGTGCTCATTTATTTTAGCTACAAGTTATGCAAATTTTAATTAACAGCCCAAAGTAGCACATAATTAGCTCCTAATTATACACATGTTTAAATCTTGTTACTTTCGTTACTTACGTTGCAGCATTCGTTGAATTTAATTAGCTGTTAAAATCATTTGCCTATTACTGTTTTACCAATTTTGTCATTTAGTATCTTCTTAAGTATGCTACTTTTCTAAATTCAATGCATTTCAGTATTAAATTGTTGCAATGTTGATGGTCAGTGGTGCTTAACACTTGTACTTACGATTTGGAGTCACCAGCGTTCAGCGGGTTCAAAGTTCATGTGCAACGTGTTCAAAGTGTCGACTTTATACTTCATTCTTCATTTCATGAAATGATTATTTGCATATATTTACTTCATATGCTTTAATCGGATTCATTAAGCACGAAATATCAACCATAAACGCAAAATCTGTCTTAAAATAATTAGTGACTTTAACCCTGGTATACTACCATGTGTTTATTGTACGTTACTATTATTGTTTCGTAAAGGTAGTTGTCATGCGTCTTAATCGGCCTAGATAATAAAAACGTATAGTTCGTTTACCTTCTACATAAGGTTGATCATTGGCTGTAGTATCAATATCATAAATTGATAACGATTGATGGATTTTTTTATTATTCTTTATGTTACTGCAGCAATACAAAACAAGCATTAATACAGGCCGCGGTAAGCGGTCTGATTTTGTCTCCGATTTTTTATTGTCTTTGGAAAGTTGTGCTCCTTAATGCATCGTAGATAATATGAAAATGTAAACTTTCACCATTATTACACATATTAAAATACTTTTTTTTTTTTTGGTTTTAATAGTGTATTCGTATATTAATGTAATACAACCTAAACGTCTCTATAACACTTACAGTTATCTTCGTCAGTAGTAATATCTATTAAAATTGTTTCAACGTCTTTAACAATTTTAATAGATATAACTACTGACGAAAATAATTGTGTGTTATCGAAAGGTTTAGAGTGTATTACGTTAATTAATAAATGCACCATTAAAAACCAAAAAGATAAGTATTTTAATAATAGGACCACTTTATTTTTTTTGGGACATAAGAAACTAGTGTTTTGTCCTTATTGAAACAAAACATTGACGAATTGGTTTATGGTCCCTTTACTTCCAGCATTTATGGGAGAATATCCCTCTTATTTTTTCTTAGAGTCCCAATAATCATCAGTTTATATGGGTTTTGCAAGAGTTCATCAGATTGTTGTCATCAGATGAGAAACTGCCCTCTTCGTTTGCCACTTCCAGATTGTCCGATAATTTAACCTCTTCTTCCCGTTCAGCATCCGTAGATCTATCAAATGTCTCTTCAAATTTTTTTCTTGAAAACCGTTTCCGTCATTCTCACTACAGTCATTTTCAACTTCCAAGCTATTATGTAATTCATCCCAGTCACTTTGGACATCCTCAGAAAGATCTAAATCTGAATCTCCTCCATTCATTGCCTTCTGTACTTCATCTTGTAATTGTTTATCAGTCAAGAATTTCTTACTACTTTATACCATTTTCTACAAGCATCAAATAATTATTACACACACTATAAACATATGTAAATAACTGACTCACCATAAAAATCGTGTAACACCTAACAAAATAAAAATGTACTTTATAATACTAGATACTCGTTGAATTTATGCCAAACGTTCTACAACATCACGAAAAACGTAAAAATTTGCGCAACTCTACTCACGCATATCAAGTACAATACTAAATAGGAAGGTACTAGAGAGCGAAGCTTGAAAGAAAAATTGCGTAAAGACGAATTCAGCCGAAAAGTGCCGAGGGTCGTAAAATTTACGATACTGTAGTATTCCAGAGTTAAAGGAAAAAGCTACCCGCCGAGTAGGAACAGTTTTATTAACTATTTGGTCTACGAATGTCCCCTATCAACTAATGATTTTACTATAGGGACGCAGTACTCTTTGTGATTATCTAATTGCAATCTCGTCAGGGTAAGAGTGTAACGATTAACTTTCAGTAGTTTTCATTTATCCATTCCAGTGGGGTTGTAAGCCAACTTCGCTTTTCGAAACACAAACATCGGCTGTCATCGAATTTGTATTTTTTAATTTCTACATTGCCTGAACTTATTATTAATATTCTGTAATGTTACCTCGTTAAGGTAAGATCTCTTTGCATGCTTTTGCTTTGGTTTTATGGAATTATTTATGGAGGTACCTAGTAACTAGTAACTACGGCTTATCATTGGGTCTGATTACTACAGTCACGATTCTAGAAACAAACGAAATTCCTATCTGTTACTGTGCTAAGAGTTGACAATGAGGGAAGTGTGGTAGAATAGGGATCCCTCTAACATATTCTTGACCGCGTTTTAATTTATATCAGGATAAAGACCTGGAGAGTCAGAGCTGTGTGTAAAATTATCTTTACTTTTAAGCAGCTTATTGCTGTTGTGTTAGTGTGCAAACACCCTACCTATTGGTGCACACATTTTAGCTAGTTTAATGTATAATGTATGTTTAAAGTATAACTTCATAAATATTTACTTAAAAAAAAACTAATCGTTCTATGTACTTTCGGACTAGGTCAGTTATACAGTTGCTAAATTTTCTTTTCATTTGCTTAGAATTGTAAACAGAAGATTTGTATTATTATTATTATTATTTGTTTTAAATGTATTATTGACTGTCACGTTTTTGAAAACTTATTGATAGCATCGTTTGGACATACACACTTATGTGCCCTGAGGGTGGTCTACGCAATAACCTGGGTATTTAATTATTTTTCTGAAAATTAATAATTGTTTTCTTCCAAATATTTATAAAAGTAGGTATAAAATTACCAATTAGCTCTGAGCTATCCAGATTAAAGGGTTTATTTCGTTGTTTTCATCTGTAAAATAAGAAGAATAATTTATCCATTAGGTTATTCATCTTTAATTATTGAAATTTTAATTTCTTTTTGGCTAATTATAGTCAGAATATGCCATATGTTTCGCGGGTATCCGTTGTACTATTTGTCACCCTGTGTGTAAATTTTAAAGATCATACGGTAGATAGTCTGTGTTGTTCTATTTTTTCTAATTTTGAATTTAAAAGTGTTATTTTTTTTTTTGGTTTTGAGACATTTATAAATGGAATTTTTATTTGTTAAGTTACGTTTCACTCACAGGTGATACAGGCGTTACAGTTAGATTAATGTTAGAGTAGTTTTGTACGCATAAACGTTCTAGTTATTTTAAGTTAGGAATAGTTAGTTAAAGAGAGAAATTAGATTTTTAAGAATTAAAAAAATTACGCATTGTATTAAATATAAATTTCTACGATAAAATTCCAGTTAGTTAATGTTGTAATTATATAAATTATCCAAGGTTGAAATTAAAAAGTATTTTGTTTCTGATAACGTCCACGTGCAATAGGTTTGGAATTTTGGAGCCAGAGATCTTTCTGAATGTAGTATACCATATCACTTTTGCTACGTTTTGTCATTGTAGAATGGGAGTTGACGTGGCAGGTGCAGCAATATGTAATTGCTCTTCTCTCGATAATTTTCGTATTGAGGATCGTTCTTACTGCGCTTAAAATTAAAGCAATTCTTTCTTTATAGTTGGAATATTTAAGTAACATAGTGGGAAATATTAAGGGAAATGGCGAATTCTGAGTAAGGGGTAAGTAGTCTAGACCAGCATTTTGGAATATCCTCACGTTTTGTTTGTTTGCGGTCAACTAAATATCCACAAAAGGGGAGTTGAGTAGGGGTTGGAAGAAGTTACACATGCTGGGGGTGTATCGAACTACCGTTGGAGGATGCTCCGTTCTCGCTGATTTGGATAATATATTTGTTCCTTAAGATTTTTTGTGTTGTGCATGGTTTGTCATGATGACCTATATGGACATACAAATACGTGGTTTTCGTGTTTTTTTGGAGTGCCATGTTCTGTGGACCTTCTGTTACGCAAGTTGAGCTTTTCGTATTTTTTGTATTTTAAATTAATAAGTTTTAATGACGTTAAGGGACCCTTTGTAAATAACGCAATACCCACAATAATGGTTAAATATTTGTGCACTACCGATAGGTCATATAAAAAAAAATTAGTCATCTGTGTGCTTTTGGTTGAAGTAACAGTTCTAAACTAAGTTCGAGTAAATATGAATAGGATTTTTTCGTGTGTGAAATTTTTATATGGAGAGAGTTGCCGTACTAAGTTGTCTATGAAAGTCAATACCTGGTGGACCCGTTGTATTTTGTATTATTTCTGTTGTATTTAATGAAAGGTATTTGTTTATAACGTATGGTAACTGATCTTAAACGGCCTTGCAAACGCTGATTGAGTTTGATCATTGTTTCTTTTGTTTTGGAATTGCGAATTTTCGTGTTCTTTTATGTAATTGTACTAAAATTTAATATGTAAATGCCCTAATATATGACCATTGTTAATCTTTATGACTGTTTTATTATGAGATTAGAAACTACTGTAACTTCATCCTCTGTACTTGCGATTTGCTGACGTAACGTAGTCGATTGAAAGGTTAAATATTTTTGGAAATTGGTAGTAATTAATCCATTTTATAAGAAGTATTGAGTTAAAATAATTTTGCAGTGACAATCTCCATGTATCGTTCATCAATGTTACTTAAGTAATACAAGTTTTTTTTGTTAGTAACAAGTCATTTTAAAAGAGATTTTAGAATATAGAGGAACGTAATTATAAGGTGAGTCTGTCGTTGACCGAACAGCTTATTGATTATGCATACGAGGGTTTCGCGAATAGTTGCCCTCTTTTGAAGCATTTTTATCGTATCGTATCGACCTACCGATTGCGACATTGCTGATTTGAAAAAAAGTAAGCAGTTTGCTATTTGTTTGAAAATGAGCTGTATTTTTCTACGAATTTAGGTTTTACATCCCGATATCGACGTTTGTTAATAAATTTTAGGATTTCACAGATTTTTAATCGCATTTGTTTAATTTTATGGTGAAGTATCTTTTGAATTTAATTGAATAATTAAATTACCGTATTGACCAGTTATTTTTAGGTTAGTTGAACTAATAACTTTTGACGTAGATTTATCGAAATATTTAATGAGTTTTGGGTTTTATTTCGCATTTCGCGGCTTTTGTATTTGAAGCTTAAGATTTAACTAAAGTTTAGGTAAACTTTGTGTAACAATTTTTGGAATAGAATTTTTAGTAGTAGAGTAGATTAGTTTCGAGTGAACGTTTTGGTTTCCTGTTAGACCAGCCTATGATCTGTTCCTGACGTTTTTCTTGCTATAAATGTGTTTAACAGGTGGCACCTTTTTGACATTTTTACCCGATTTTGACGATTTTAGAGATGCTACGAGTGCCCTTTTGCATGATTTAGTAAGATCTCCGCCCACACTACTGAGCTACGCCGTGGCACAAATTGCCTTTACGGGATGGATGCTCTAGTGAGTATTTAGCCTGTAACATATTCCGACAGTTGTTACTTGGCTAGGAAGGTGACTAATGCTCCCTTATTATCTAGGGTTGCTTTTATTTATTCTAGCTAGCGCCCTCTCTTCTCTCTTAACTCTTAGCTACCACTGTAGGAGCTACACCACGTCTACCTTGATTGAGCTATCGGCAAGATCCTAAGGCTATCTTCGCTGCCCTCTGTTAGTTGAAATTTGGGTACAGCGTGGAGATTTGCACGTAACAATCACATCATTAGAAATGACCTTCACACACCCTACAAACAGATTTAACCAAATATATAAACGAAAAGCAAATGTCCCTACCACGGTAGTAACACCCTTAATATTCAGATACTAGTGATTACGAAAAATAAAATATGTAAAAAATTTCAGGATTTATTATTCACAATTGTGATTCTAATAAGAGTCTTCCTCTTGTGTGAATAACTTTTTGTAAGTTTGCTGCTAATGAGGAATCGACCTTTTTCATGGAACGTTTATTACAACCAGCACTATACTACACAGTAAGTAAAAGTAAAATATTTAATAATTTAAAATCAACTTGACAAAAAATTTTATATAGAAGTTCGTGGTGAATGTAATGAATATTACAGCGAACACTGTACATGCTGTCCCAAATTCGATGGCAAGCATGGGGATCTCGCTTATTATAAGAGATAGGATATAGGTTTACATTCGGCACTTTTGCTAAATTCGATGCCGAGTAATAATCTGAAAAGAAATTTGAGCTAACTCGAATGGATTTGGTTTTATGCTCAAAAAACTAAAAATTTCGATTTTTGTTTTTCGCGTTTGGCTACCTTATTATTAGGAATTTTCAAAATTCGATTAAACATTATTAAGGCAACTTTTTACGCACAATACTAATACGGTATTAAAAATATTATGCGACGTTTTGTTTATTCTGAATCATCATCAGGTTTATTTTTTTTTATCGGGGTTGGATGAAAAATATTATGCTGATTTTAGCAATATATAACACTTCATGGTTTGATCGACTGCGAACTAAAATACTCTTAAATTAAAAACTAAATATTACATTATCACGATACCCATGAATCAAACAAAACTCAGGAGTTGGCTTTTGTCATGTCATTTTCTAATTGTAAAAAGGGTAATAACTGCAAGATCCTTCGTGTTAGTGCTTTAAAATTTGCAAGTTTCTTTAGAATGTTCTCAAATTCAGAAAAACGAGACATGATAAGGATATTTTATAGCTGCAATAGAAATAGTGTCAGAGCAGAATAGATATTTAGAGGAAGATCCGGAGAGGTAGCAACCAAACAGAGATATTTTTAAAATAAGACCAAAATTTGCGAGAATTTGGATGTTTTCAGAAACCTCGAAATGCATATGGTAGCAGACTAGACAGAGATGCCGACGAAGAAATATTACATCAGGTACTATTTGTTAGTATTATACTAATTATAAGAATTTCCACTCACTTCACTGCTAATTTCAGCAGACATTTTTTGGAGAGTTATGACTTTATGTTATCCATCCTAGGTTCAAGAAAATCCTTCAACATCTACCAGAGAAATAGAGCAAACTATTGAAGTGCCAAAACGACGGCGAGTGTTAAAGCAACACCGTTATAAATCATTTAAGTTACACGTTAGTCAAACTCTTCGGCCTGGGGACGATATGAGGACGGTTGGATTTTGCAACCAACTTAATACCAAAATTCTGGAAAATCTCAACTTTCTCAATCAAATAATTTGGACGGACGAGTGCAATTTTTCACTAATGGAATGTTTAATCGTAATAACGAGCTCTACTGGTCCGTTGAATATCCACGAATTAACAGGCAAATGCGAGGACAAGGCCACCGGTCCTTTAATGTGTGGGTTGGAATCTGGAAGGATAGGCTCCTTGGGCCAATTATTTACGAAGATATCCTAACGTCTCAACGCTACCTCGCATTTCTAACACACGAAATATCAGACCTTTTGGATGATGTTTCGCTAAACGAAAGATCGACTCTCTGATGGTAAATGGACGGAGCTCCTCCTCATAATGCTGCGATAATAAGTGAATATCTTAACGGCGAATTTCCTGATAAATGGATGGGAAATAGGGGACCACTTAGGTGGCCAGCAAGAAGTCCAGATTTAACTCCTTTAGATTACTTCTCTCGGGCTATTTAAAAATATGATTTATAAGACGCCACCGCAAAATATAGAAGAACTCCAGAATAGGGTTGTTAATGAAGTTCGTCAAATTCCCAGGCGAACCATTCAAAGAAGCGTAAACAATTGTAGAAGAAGAATTCGTTACTGTATTCAAGAAGAAGGAAACTTGTTCGAACATTTATTATAATAATTTTTGTTTGTTTGTCTGTGTAATTATTTTGTTGTTACCTATCGATAAATTTGCGTTGTCGCTATTATGACCGTGTTACATAGACCTACTTGTTTGAGTTGTTTGTTAATGTTTTTTTAAATTGTTTAAATGTTTTTATATTTTTTGGGTTGTTCTAACGAGTTTAACAAATTAAATAAGTAGAACTACTGTAATTAATTATTCCTTGCTGGATCCAAGAAGGCGGAATCTTGTATTTTCTCATTATTTTAGTTCGCAGTCAATCAAACCATAAAGTGTTATATATTGCTAAAATCAGCATATCATTTTCCATCCAACGACATAAAAATAAATCTTAACCCCATAAGAAAAAATAAACCTGATGATGGTTCAGAATAAACGAAACGTCACATAATATTTTTAATAACGTATTAGTATTCTGCGTAAAAAGTTGCCTTAATAATGTTTAATCGAATGTTGAAAATTCCTAATAATAAGGTGGCCAAACGCGAAAAACGAAAATCGAAATTTTTAGTTTTTGAGCATAAAACCAAATCCATTCGAGTTAGCACAAGTTTCTTTTCAGATTATTACTCGGCATCGAGTTTAGCAAAAGTGCCGAATTTAAACCTGTATCCTATCTCTTATAATAAGCGAGATCCCCATGCTTGCCCTCGAATTTGGGACAGCCTGTACGTGCACATTCAATAAAAGGAACATGATAAATGTAATATTTCAGATAGCAGCTCATAGTTTAGAATAGATGAAAAAAAAACGATATTCTCATTTATTTTTATTGTTTTTCAACAGTTATCAGTCTCCATTATTTTATATTTTGATTCTTAGTGTTGCAATTTATCAAAATATTCTACCCCATTACTATTCGCTTGAACCAATCTTTTATCAAAAATAGCAACGACAGTTTGAGAAAACACATCTTCATGACATACACAAACACACATAATGTGATAATATAAATGCTGTTTTACTTCAACATATTATGTTGGAAGTCAATGTTAATTTAATTAAATTTGTTGATGAAGCTGGAAGATTCTATTTGATTTAATCTTTGTTATTTTAATTAAGATAATGTACTGTGATATGATAATATTGGTGCACGAAACTACCACGATTCCTTTTATTACATTTTTCGCTTTAGTCTACTGTGAATTTATCTTTTCTCCCATAAAAGGAAATATCTAGAATTTTTTTGTGTGTGTTTGCCTTTTAAAGCGATATTCTCAAATAACTCATAATATTTATGACATTGTGTAAACCTTTTGAAAGTGAGGTTTAAAAACGATTAAAAGAATTGCATTGTTTAAACAGCATTATTATTGCAAATGTAGCTCGAACATATTAAAACACATACCTTTTTTGGGTTTTTATATTGTGTATTTGCCTATTCACATCATACATTTTAAACGTTTCAATAACACTGACAGTTATCTTCGTTAGTAGTAATATTCTCAAAATTGTTAATGTTGAAACAATTTTAATATGTGTAATAACAATGAAAGTTTACATTTTCATGTAGCTCGAACAAATTATCTTGTGGAGAAAATATATCAAAGATGCCTAAGAAATATATATTGCAGAGCTGGAGATTAATATTACATTTCATACAAATGCGTCGCCTTTGAATAAGAGTTTCCCTTTTGAGAACAAATACAAACTGAGGGCCTTAATGGAATTAGGTTCTATACGTTTTATGTGATACGATTATATACATATAATACAAATACTAAGAAAAATTGGGGCAGTTTAATTATTCAGTGATTATTAAAAAAATTAATTAAAATGTTGGGGGCTACCAGTATATTGTTTTAGAACAAAGGTGTATCTCTTCAATAAAACTGTAAAACCTCGGTTAAGGTTACGACCAAATTTTACAGGATCACTTAATGGAAATATTTTATTAATTTTCTGCTGAGAAATAATTACAACGGTTTTATAAGCATATAATAAACACCTTCCAAACAGCCATTTAAAGAAAAAAAATTTCATTATAAACATGCCTTAGCAGATAAGGGATTTTGCACCGTGAGAACTTATAAAAGTTGTGCCATTTATATTATTCACGAAAAATCATAAACTATTATCACTTTGTCTGAAATAAGCCCTGCAATTAATGTTTGGCAAGCCTTTGACATATAATTATATGCGGTGTCGAACACTACACGACCTTCCAACCTACGAACAGGAAATGAAAAGAAAAGAAAATTTTTATTATTTATTTAGGATAATTATGCAATCTCTTTGATAATGGGTTAATTACTAAAATATACAACATTATAGAAACAGAAACAATAATCTATGTCAAACAGACGCTTAAAATTACATGCCTAACAGAGGTTAATATAGATCTAGACGTTAACTTAAAATATCTGGTGTGGATCACCACATGACTTTCCAACCTACAAAATGGGGACTAAAAGAAATGAAATAATATTCGTAACATTTTAGTAGGATAACTAACGAACATCTTTTATAAGAAGCTCATTCTGAAAAAAGGCAACATTGTTAACGTAAAAACAATCATCTATTTCAAACAGACATTAGAACTTCATGAAAGAGAGAGGTAATGGATATCAAAATTTGTTAAATTAAAAGAAATGAAATAATTTTAATTTCAATTTTTAACTTCCAACATATACATATGTAGTTATAGATGGTTATCCGATCGATTTATTGTTCGCTATCGCGTAATCGACTTATTAGCTCACTTTACAACTTTTATCCAAGTTTCAGCAAGATCGGCCATCATGTGTGTATGTGTGTGTGTGTGTGTGTGTGTGTGTGTGTGTGTGTGTGTGTGTGCGAACGCGCATGCGTGCCTGCGTGCGTGCGTGCGTGTGCGTGAACGCGTATGTGCGTGTGTGCGCGCGTGCGTGTGTGTGTGCGTGTACGTGTGCGTGTGCATGTGCGTATGCGTATGCGTATGCGTGTGCGTGTGCATGTGCGTGTGCGTGTGACTGTGAGTGTGCGCGTGAGTGTGGTGTGGTGTGCGTGTGCGTATTCGTGTGCGTGCGCGTGTGCCTGTGCGTGTGCGTGTGCGTGTGCGGTTGCGTGTGCGTGTGCGGGTGAGAGTGCGTGTGTTTGTGTGTTTGTGTGTTGTGTGTCGTGTGTTTGTGTGTGTTGTGTGTGTGTGTTTGTGTATTGTGTGTTTGTGTGTGTTCGTGTGTGTGTTTGTGTGTTTGTGTGTTTGTGTTTTGTGTGTTTGTGTGTGTGTGTGTGTTGTGTGTGTTGTGTGTGTTGTGTGTTTGTGTGTTGTGTGTTTGTGTGTTTGTGTGTTTGTGTTTTGTGTGTTGTGTGTTTGTGTGTTTGTGTGATGCATGTTTGTGTGTTCGTGTGTCTTGTGTGTTTCTGTGTTTGAGTTTTGTGTTAGTGTGTTTGTGTGTTTGTGTGTTTGTGTGCTTTTGTGTATTGTGTGCCTTTGCGTGTTATGTCGGTGTAATTCTGTGTGTTTGTGTATTTGTGTGTTTGTGTGTCTGTGTTTGTGTATCCCTGCTGTGCTCTGTGTGTCTAAGTGTATTGTGTATGTGTTGTGTTGTGTGTTTGTGAGTTTTGGTGCCTTGTAACGTCTTGTGTTTACGTGTGTTTGAAGGTAGTGTGTATGTGTTTGTGTGTTATTAGTGTTTGTGTTTGTGTGCTTTGTACTGTATCTTGTGTTTGTGTGTTTCGTGTTTTGTGTGTTTGGTATGTTTGTGTGTTTTGTGTGTTTGTGTATCTGTGTGATGTTGTGTGTTTGTGTGTTTGTGTGTTTGTGTGTTTGTGTGTTGTGTGCGACGGCATGCGTGCCTGCGTGCTGGTGCTGTGTAACCGTATGTGTGTTGTGCGTGGTGGTGTGTGTGTGCTGACGTGTGCGTGTGTGCGTATGCGTATGCGTATGCTGTTGCGTATGCTGTGCGTGTGCGTGATGTGAGTGTGCGTGTGAGTGTGGCTGTGTGTGTGTGTGCGTATTCGTGTGCGTGCCGTGTGCCTGTGCGTGTGTGTGTGCGTGTGCGGTTGCGTGTGCGTGTGCGTGTGAGGTGCGTGTGTTTGTGTGTTTGTGTGTGTGTTTGTGTGTTTTGTGTGTTTGTGTGTGTTTGTGTGTTTGTGTGTTGTGTGTGTTTGTGTGTTTTGTGTGTTTGTGTGTTTTTGTGTTTGTGTGTTTGTGTGTTGTGTGTGTGTGTGTGTGTGTGTTTGTGTGTGTGTGTGTGTGTGTGTTGTGTGTTGTGTGTATGTTTTGTGTGTTTTGTGTGTTTGTGTATGCATGTTTGTGTGTTCGTGTGTCTTGTGTGTTGATCTGTGTTGTGTGTTTGTGTTTGTGTGTTTGTGTGTTTGTGTAGTTTGTGTGTTTGTGTGTTTGTGTGTTTGTGTGTTTATGTTTTGTGTGTTTTGTGTTTGTGTTTGTGTTTGTTTGTGTGTTTTGTGTGTGTATGTTGTGTGTTTGTGTTGTGTGTTTGTGTGTCTTGTGTTTGTGTTTTGTGTGTTGTGTGTTTGTGTGTTTGTGTGTTTGTGTGTTTGATTGTTTGTGTTTGTGTGTTTGTGTGTTTGTTGTGTTTGTGTGTTTGTGTTGTGTGTGTGTGTTGTGTGTGTTTGTGTGTGTTGTGTGTGTTTATGTTTGTGTGTTTTGTGTTTTTGTGTTGTGTGTTTGTTGTGTGTGTGTTGTGTGTTTGTTTGTGTTTGTGTGTTTGTGTTTTTGTTTTGTGTTGTTGTGTTTGTGTTGTGTGTGTTTGTTGTGTTTGTGTGTTGTGTGTTGTGTTGTGTGTTGTGTGTGTCTGTGTGTTGTGTGTCTGTGTGTCTGTGTGTCTGTGTGTCTGTGTGTCTGTGTGTGCTGTGTGTGTCTGTGTGTCTGTGTGTCTGTGTGTCTGTGTGTCTGTGTGTCTGTGTGTCTGTGTGTCTGTGTGTCTGTGTTGTGTCTGTGTGTCTGTGTGTCTGTGTGTCTGTGTCTGTGTCTGTGTGTCTGTGTGTCTGTGTGTCTGTGTGTCTGTGTCTGTGTCCGTGTGTCTGTGTCTGTGTGTCTGTGTGTCTGTCTGTGTGTCTGTGTGTCTGTGTGTCTGTGTGTCTGTGTGTCTGTGTCTGTGTCTGTGTGTCTGTGTGTCTGTGTGTCTGTGTGTCTGTGTGTCTGTGTGTCTGTGTGTCTGTGTGTCTGTGTGTCTGTGTGTCTGTGTGTCTGTGTGTCTGTGTGTCTGTCTGTGTGTCTATGTGTATGTCTGTGTGTGTGTGTGTGTTGTGCGTGTGTCTGTTGTGTGTGTGTGTGTGTGTGTGTGTGTGTATGTGTGTGTGCGTGTGTTTGTATGTGTGGGATTGTACGTGGGTGATTGCTTGCATGCAAGCGGGCGTGCGGGCGAGCGTGCGTACGTTCGTGGTTGCATGCGTGCGATAGTGCGTGCGTGGTTGCGTGCGTGTGTGCGTGCGTGCGTGCGTGGGTACGTGGATACGTACGTGTGTGCGTGTATGTGCAATGATGTACGTTAGCATCTAAGATACCTCCAGAACGAAAATACTTACTTACTTAAAATTTTTATTTAAGCTTGTTTTCATTTGGCTTAGATTTTGGGGGCATTCCAGCTTCGCAGAGGCGGTTTATTAGTGGTACTTTTTGGTTTTTATCAATAATTTCTAGAACCGCTGCATATTTAAAAGATATAGATATACCTCTGTATATACCTTTAACATATCGATTAATTATGTTCTGTTCAATTTTTTGATATGACGCGTAATTTAGCGGCAATATCATTTCCAATGTAGAATTTAAGTGATAGTTCAAATTTTTCATTATCTGAGTAACGATTAATTTTATAAAAGAAAAGTAGACTTATTTTTTAAAGAAAATTTAGTTCTACGTAAATTTCCCTTACAAGGTTTTTTAATGTAATGTAATGATTGAAAGTGCTGATGCTGTATTATCGATATTTTTATAGAAGCGGGCGGCATTGACTTTTTTTACGTTAACATGTATTTATGTCTATGAATCTCTATCTGTTTTAAACGCCATTCTTACATAGATTACTGCTTTTGATTTTAGAATGTTGCCTGTTTTCGTTATGAACGTATAAAGAAGAGGTTGCATAGTTATCCTAAAGGAATTGAAATTAAATTTATTTCATTTCTTTTAATTTAAGTTAGGATCTAGATGTCTATTAATCTGTTTGTCATGATGTTTTAAACGTCTGTCTGACATAGATTAGTGTTTTTGCGTTAACAATGAGCTTCTTAAAAGGGATGTTGCAAAAATTCCAAAGCCGCCGCTTCTATAAAAATATCGATAATACAGTTTCAGCATTTTCAGTCATATTTATTTAGTTTTTATATTTATTACGCCCTACATTAAAAAACTTTACACAGAAAACGAATGTAAAATTAAATTTTCTTTATTAGATACGTCTACACATATTCTTATAAAATTAATCGTTATTCAGGAATTGTTTTGCCGCTAAAATACGCGCCATATCAAAAAATTTCACAGAACATAATTAATCTATATCTATATCATAAGATCTATATCTAGGTACTTTTATATCTTTGAAATACGCAGTTGCTTTAAAAATGTTTGATAAACACCAAAAACTGCCTCTAATAAACCCCCTTTCCGCCGCTGGATTTCTCCAAAAATCTAATCAGCTTTAAGCCAAATAAAAACAAGCTTATATACAAAATTTTAATTACGTATATTAACGGGAGGTAATGGGATCGATTCCTGTTACCGTCTACCTTGTATGAGGTTTTTTCAGGGGATTTTCCTCACACATGTAGCGGCATGGTCACTGCGTATATGCACACCATGTGCGGCTGCTTAGGCGAATGCTGGGGTAGTATTTCCCCCCTCAGAACCCTAACTCCGTTCCTTCCGATCCTATCCTGACCACACCCATCCTTAATCCCACCATGCATATATACGTAATGTATGTATGTATGCTGGGAATCCATGATTGTGGCTGACGGAGCTCGGAAAGCTCGAGCATCCCGCCCTCCCCCTTATGGAGGGAATGAAATACGTGGCCTTTTCCTTTTTTTTTTACTGAACATATACCCAGACCGCCCGCCAACCGCTCTAAAACACATTGCCTAGTTCCGCCGATCTGTCGACCGCCGCGTTGGTTAATTTTTGAGGTCGTGCATCATTTATCGAGATACGAGATAACACCGCCGACCTGTCGATTTCCGCATTTGTTCATCCTGAACTTCGCCGTCGTCGCCTGCAAATCAGCGCCATACAATCAAGCTACAGGTTGATGCGTCCTGAGGGTGAAAGCACGTGAGCACCACATTACATAATACACAAACCAGCCGATGTTACGACGGGGTTAGATCCCAAAATCATCACTAACCACATTACATAATACACAAACCAGTCGATGTTACGACGGGCTTAGATCCCGAAGTCATCACAAACATTACACAAATCGGGTTGTGTCACTGTTACGGTATAAATGGTCACTAGGACAAGGTGACAGATAAACCTGGCTTTTGCACGGATAGCTCGGCGTGCGGGTGATGGTCTAGCGGGAAGAGCAGTCTCGTCTCCGTAGGTTACGCTATCTACCAAAGTCGAAATCGGGAAAATGTCACAATAGGTTCCGGTAGGCGCCAGGATATTCCAAAAGAACACACCAGGGTGTTTTAAAATGCGAATTAAACAACGGTACGTAGTGGTCCAAATACCCAACTTACCACACTTACCAAATCGTAACGCTCGTTGATCCAGGAGTCCGCAATACTGCTTCACCTGAAAGGCTTCAAAATCTGTTCCTTAAACTGATCAACTTACCACCGTGCAGCATTATTCAAATTCAATACACAATACAAACATCTAAGTCCCCTCTACGTTAAATTACTAATCTCCCTTAAACAAACCAACATAACACATACTGAACTGATTTCAATTCGTTTACGACGCTTTTCTAAACTGGTAAATTACGTTACGTTAACTTAATCTTGTATCAAAAACAAAAAAAAACTCCAAACCTCTCTCATTGGAACTCGGCGACGCTTCCTATTTGAGCGATATATCAACCCCCTTTGTTAAAGCTTAATATTAAAATAACTACTCCACAATAGTAACCAAGATAAACATCTATTAACTCAAAATGAAACAATTAAAAATTTTAATTTAAACAGCATGGCAATTTGTATAAAATGGTAATCGTTCATTCGTAATGTTTTTTTACCTCATTAAATTCTGGCCAGTAGCAAAACTATCTTAAGCTAAATTGTATTCAAAGAAATTCTATAAACTTGAATTACGTTCGTACGCTAATCTTACATAAACTAAACAAATGAAAAATGAAGGTAACATTTTATCTACCTTCATGCGTAAAATATTAATGGTATCAAAATCATCTTAAATAGCTTCTAAATAGACAAAGGAAACTGTCTGAGAACGTTAGCAAAATGATACAATAAATTCAAAGTAACTACTTCCAACAGGTTCCTTCGTTAACACACATTACATAAAATATTCCACATAAAACACAACTATATCTTATTATCAAAGGTCGCAAGACCAACAAACAGAATATAAATTGAATTACCTAGGTCATACAGGCAAATAGGAGATGATCCTTGCTCCGCGAAAGTGTCGTGTAACACTCGAGCGGGCTACGGTCCTCGATGTTACTGCTTGGCGTCGACAAAGCTGACTTGCCTCAAGTCGCTACCACGTATTCAACTTGCTCTTTAAATTAATTTACAATAATGCCTCGTAACTTTTTGAAGCAGCATTACCTAGTTTAATTATAAACGGAACAATCTTAAATCGTGTGTGTGTGGTTGGGTGTTCGTTCACTACGTTCACTTAATTCTTAGGAAAGGGGTTCTCTAATTATATCTCTTTTAAAATTACTTTTTCGCCACATTCAAAAAATGTGCCCCTCCATACAAATTCAATTACACAAACCAATGAACCATTTTAATGTTAAAATTTCCACCCCCCTAAATATACGATATCTCGACTGAAGGCGAAGGAACTACTACGTTCACATTTCTCCTTGACATGACCCAGAAATGTTGTTGTATAGGTGCAACCAATCGCCCACCCATATTACTTATATGGATGAAAAGCAATATTCCGACTCTCCAATTGTTCCTCTGCACGAATGCGACAGTATGGCACCAACGCGATAATAACACTTCTTTGTAATGAAATTATGTAACAAAATTAAACGAGTTTATCTTAATAAAACCCCAAAAACTGCACTGACTTTCTTAATGAAATTACGTAACTACACAAAAAATACGTAATTCCTATCTACAATGACTAAAGACAATGCACAAATGCGCATCACTAAAACTCCTTTACATACAGCGTGACCCATTCAAGCAAAATATTCATTACCTACAGTAAGTTCCTAAACTAAAAAAAAAAGAAAAGGTTCGGAATCTAACTAAGTGAATAAAAATTACAAAAAAAAAAATTACCCAATACGTATACAGGGTGTTCAAAATACCCTGACATCACCACGATCTATAACGCCCACTAGTCATCGTTCATTTAGTCCAGTGGGAAGAAAGGTCATCGCCTTAATTCTACCACTTTACAAAGGATCCATTTATATAATTCCTACAGAAACGTCGCCAGAGCCAATAACAGACAGCCTGCCGTCCAGGGCGTTTGTGAGTGGAAAAATGTAAATAAAACACATGTCAATCGCAAATATAAAAAAACATAATTTTGCCATCTGCGAACACCGTTTAGTAATAAAGTTAATTCTGTAATTATATACAATATAAGCCCATTGAACCACTTTCGATATTAATAATTAAAGCTAAATTATGCAATCATTTCTGTAATATTAAACAAATAAATAACTCTACAGTAGACTCGTAATCTACTTCCTATTGTATAAAATGAACTGTATCTTAACAATGCATCCAACCACAAACACATGTGCAGGAGGTAGCCGACTTTTGAAATTTTAAAATTGTAAACCGGCAAAAGCTCTGAAAATTAGTAATTAAGCCGTTAGATGGAATGATCATTTTTTGTAGGAATTGATAGATTTTTAAATCAATCTCTACGTTATTTCATAAATAATAATTTTAGCATTTCGACATTAGCATTAAATCAATAAATAATTTAATTTCAATTAAAACAACTTCGGACGCTGCCGCCTGACCACAAGCAAACTGTGAATTTCCAACCGCCCCACTGTTAATATTTTGTATGTTATACATGCAGGTCACGCGACCGTCCCTTTATCTCTATTGCTCTTGCTGCATATAGCACAGATCGAAACTGCCCTTATTTTAAAGATCTGAGGTAAAAGAGTTGTTTAAATCGCTTAATTAGAGTTAACTTAATAGATGCTCGCTCTGTAATTAGATCTAAGAGTAATTAATTTGTTTCTATACTTGTAGAAAAATTGGCTACTGATAACCGCCCATTTCAATTTAAACCGCTGTAGTTAATCATATTTGTTAACCATTCCTTCATTCATTCATCAATCATTGGTGAGAGACTATTGTTTGTAAAGGGGACCTGTAAACTTTGTTCCGATCCTGTCTGCCGTCCGTTTCAATTAATTTTATTTTTAGGAACATATTCCACCGCCAAAAAAAAATCGAATTATCCTCCACTGTAGCACCTGTAGCAAGCCGTTTGGACACCGAGAAATTTCAGGATTGGCCCAAAGACCGCCTGACCAGCAGCTAATCTTTGGGTTTCGCCCGAATCTGTTTCCACCCCTGGAACACAGAACCGAATATCCGCAATCCGTCCAGGAGTGGTCCCGAAAATGATACAACACATACCGTAAATTATAATCCCATTTAAATAAAATTTATTTCCAAACGAGTTTTATTTTTGTATCGGTGCTCGTTGAGGGCAGGTTCCACTTGCCACCACCGAAAACTTCTTACGAATTAGGGACTGCGGAAATCTGCTGTTACTAATTTTGAAACTTATTGCGATGCTCTGTTACGTGCACAAAGGGATATTGGTAGAAATTGTGGCTAAGGTGCTGTAACAAGGAATAAGGAATTAGCCGGAAGCTCAGTCGGTCGGTTAAGCACTTGGATGCATGGGCGTTTTGGCAGGAGAGAAGAGATACATATAATTTAAAAAGGGCACCACTTGATTTAATTTTATATCGCCCCTCTATCAAGAAAAGGGCTACGGCCGCATAGGACAAAATAGACAGCTAAAAGAAAATGGTGAACTAAGTCCACACTAACAAAGGACTGGCTAGGAAGTTGATCGTAGATCACAGGATTAATGAAAGAACTTACAATCGTTTAACACCACTTATTTAATATACCCCAACGTAAAATAGTATAAATGTTACAATAGTATTAAAATTTTCGTAAATATCTAACACCAAAAACATTTCTATAGAGCGCCAACTCGCAGACCTAAATACAATTCTATCAGGAAATATTCCCAGTATATTAATCAATATACATCAGAGACAATATATCTATGAAATAAACCAGCAGTAATCAACTTACCTTTCCACCAAAACTAAAAACAAAACTATGAAGTGTACTTAAAATTTACATACTCAGACACAATACGGTTCGGCATCTAGTGTTGACCCTAAAAGAAAAGAATACCCCAAACATATATTTATAATTATCCGAAATTGAATTCTTGTATACCGATATTCCACGAAGAGCTCTCCGTTGGACTAATTTATCAGTTTCCAATCAACCGGACGCAAATAAACCCCAAATATAAATCGAAAATTAGCACTAGATGTCTACCCTGTTGTTTACTTATGTAAGCACAAAATATTCTTCAGTAAAATTACTATGAGCATTACAGACAAAATAATAAGCATGAAGCGTTTAGGAAATTTAAAAAGGCCAAGTTTATGACCGATTTGGCAATTGCAGTACAAGAATTTAATAAAGCGCAACACAGAATGACGCATTTATTGGTAAGCATAGGGCTACCAACAAAAGATTCAAATTAGTAAATCCTACTTCAAACAGTTTTATACTAAACAAATATTAAAATTTTAATCAGAAAAAAAAATATCAAATGTTATACAACCCCAATGATAACAAATAAATATTCAATTTGATTTACACAGTAATTGAAACCCCAGCAGTTAGCATAATTTTTGACATACATTGTATATTTAAATTCAACGAGTAGCATTCAGTCAACAAAACCGATGAGGGTAATCATCTCCTGGCCGTACGTAAGGATTACTCCCCACAGGTCAGTCGCAGTTTTTGCCTATGCGAGTGCCGGATGACAGGTAGGGACTTCTCCATATCGAGACCTCCGAGGAGGCCCAATATGGCGTTGAACCCTAAGGCGGGCTGAGTAGGACTGGTATAGGGAACGACGGGAGCCGCTCTCGGTACTTCCGCTTTCTCAACCGCGCCTGTCGTCGCACGGGCGTAGCTGACCGGTCCGAGTTGAAGAAGGCGCCGCTGTCGGCGGTGTCCTCTTCGGTCTCTGTGGTCCTTCCGTCTTCTTCCGTTGCGAAAATCGAGGGAACTTCGCGCATGCTCTGTAGCTGGTGAGGTAGTCCCCACCACAGTTAACACACTTTGTCCGGTCTGTGTGGGGTTTAATGCATTTACATAGCGTGATGCCGCCCTGCAGCAACTCTGTGCGCGACGGAATCCCTGACACCGGTGACACTTCCCGATGCCGGATTTCTGGCGCAAGTCTTCTATGGTGACTCGAAGGCGGGCGACGTGCTCCACCCCTCGGATCTTCTTCTTGTCCTCTTCGGTTGGTAGGTGTACCAACATAAGAGGTATCGCTCGACCTTGCTGCTTCATTCTGAAACAAGAGATTACTTTAATACTGTGTACCGTAAGCTCCGAGCCAATGTCAGCTTCGGATATATCTACGGGCAAGCCTCGTATTACTACCTTAGCTAGACGTTCGCTCCTTGCTTGATAGGTGTGGTAAGACGTACCACACCTATCCATATACATCATAAGCATGTCTCAGTCCTCGAGTGAGGTAGGCTGGATCCGGATTCCCTCGCTGGTCGCCTTGGCTGTCGTGAAGGTGATCCGTTCTCTATCCAGTTCGCGGGAGAAAAAGACACAGTTCTACCTTCTATCTTCTGTGGTCTGCGTCTGATCCATCGACGTAGGGATGTCGGTGTACTCCTGTAGTGCCTGGTACGCGTTGTCTGTCGGGGGTGACGTTGGCGGGTGTGCGGTCTGGGTTCTCTTCGGCCTATTCTTTTGGATTACGAAGACATCGGGGCTGGCATCCTCTTCTTTACTTCCTTGTGCGGCGTCGTTGGCGGCTACGGCGGCGGTGGACGTCGATGGGGCAGCTGGTCTGCTGAATGACTTTCGGAATCCCTAACGGCGGGAAACCGCAATCATCCTCGAAGTCGGCTGTGTCGACGAACCTCTCAAAACCGCGTGGCATCGTGAAAACGTCACCGGCAGTAATCGTAGCTTCTCTTTGAGATTTATTAGCTTACGCTAAGTATCGACGTTACTCGATCGAGTCCCAATTCAGGGATGATCAGGATTGCCCTTGATCTACACCAATATTTGCAATGTGACGTAATCAGCTGTTTGCTTGTGTTGTAAAATTTGGATGTTTGTGAATTTGAATAAATTTTCAATGAATATTATTGAATTGCATCAAATGCATCTATGGAATACCAGTTGTGTTTTAATTATAATGTTGCAAAAAAATTACACTTGAAATTCTTTGGAACTAGTTTGGTTTAACGTTTTAAATAATGCGAAATGGAAGTGGAGGGTTAGATTTGATAATTAATATTAAGGTTAGATAAAATAAAATTACTGCATTTTATTATTTGGTGGTGTTATATTTAAATTACAGGACAATATGAGGGGCTGAATAATACTTACTAGGCAGCACGAGCTCAATAGAGTGTATCACAGAGGAATAATATAGGGGTAAGTGTTTTATTTACCAGATACTGGTGATGGTATTAGCTTTATATTGGTGAATCAGGATCAGGTATTTGATAAATGATTTATACACACTTCGGGATGTTACCTCCGAATGAATGGCAGATAGGGATAAGGCGTACAAAATTAGATGAAGGAATATTATAGGGATGCGATTTATACTGTACTGGCAACGGAATGAGTTTTATTTTGTGAATCGGGATTAGGTAGGTAACTAAGGATTTATATATATACTCTTCGGGGTGTTACCTCCGAATGAATGGTAGATAGGGGTCAGGTTTATACAAGGGTAATAGGGAGAATTATAGGGATGTCACACTATAGGATTACTTTATAATTGGGGTCGAAACCACCATTAATAATGCAATACTATTAGCAATCTTTTCCATTTCACGAAGTATATTCACTTGTTCAGATTTCCTTTTTGGATCGGATACATATGTCCAGATTCTCCTATCTATTTTCTTATTACTAGCTTCAACAACTACTTCATCATCCGACTCTTCATAATCGTAAACTTCACTCCCAAATTTACTGTTACAGATGCTCTCAAACTTCTTCATTGTCGTCTACTTCACTGCACACTCTAGGGACATCTTCATCACTTTCTTCTATAAGCCTAGCTAGCTGCTCATCGGCAAAATTTTATTTGGGGATCGTTATCACCAAATGGTAACAGCAAACTGAAAGTAAGTTTTGAATCCTGCTTTTATATAGACATGACAAACATGTATATTCCTGTAAACTACCCAGACGGCTCTTGCACATAAAATTTATGCATGCAGCGACATGTACAAACAGAAATAAAGCATTATCCAATACTAAAATCGTTGATTTCATGCAGGGCCGAGGGTGCAACGGGTGCGGGGCACAGGGGCGGCAAGATAATGGGGCGACGGTAGACATTATGAAACAAACGTAACAAGCATAATAGTACATGTATTTCAAAAACTAAGCATACAAAGATAAAAGACTAGCTTGATTACTTAAAGTGAAATATTTTGATTCGCTTAAGGTAATGTTAGTCATCGGAGTGCTTCATCTATGTCATACGATTTTTCTAAGCGCAGCGTAATGAAATCTCCAAATACTTCTTTTTTCTTTAGGTAATAGGCACTTACGCCATACTCTACAATAGATCTAGAACCTCCTCGCCACCATATTTATTTAATTAAATTAATTTCAAATTCACTTTTTTGTTAAAGTGTAGGAATATTACTTTTTTCCGGGACCACGAGTAAACCACTGCCCACTCCTTCTTCAATGCATATGTATATCCCTTATTGATTGCTCTAATTTATTTTAGCGCGATAGATATGAACTATTTATCAATTAGAAAAATTAAAATAGAATCGTTCTATTACAAAACATTAAATCCAAATCAACTTGTCGAAACAGAAGAGTTGTTTTGTAAAGATTTACCTTTATAGAAATGTATCCAAACATTGTAACTTTTATCTTACGATAAGTATGTTGACACCTTACGTCAACTTAATTTTATTCGTCGGGAAAAGCTTTCTGGAGCTCAAATAGAAATAGAAAGCTCGAAAAAGAAGAGTTAGCTAAAAAGGCAAGTGGCTAAATGAGAAAATTTTTATCTCAGAAAAGTCGGAAGGGGCAACACAGATTACTTCACGAGACCACAAGTCCATATAGCAGTAGTAAAAAAAATATTGACTTCAAAACCTTCTGATGTATGTATAGCTAGGAAGATACAAAATGTAAATGATCCATTACAAAAAATTTATACGAGCTTACGCTTAAAATGAAGCTTAATTCATATTAACAGTGGATCCGTGTATTACGGGGATTTGTATCTAATGCATGATTCGACAGCCCGGGCTGCCATCTCGATTGTTCAAGTGTCATAACTGTGTATCTGCTAATGGCAAAGGACTTGCCAAGCGACAAGCGCGGCGCCAGGTTATTTTCGTACATCCCTTATTGGCTGCAGCAGTAATTGTGCCTTAGCATCGTTGGAACTCTCTTTGGATACATGTTAATTAAATAATACGCCACTATGTAGTTTAGGTTATAAGCCAGCTCCAGTTCCCGATACGGAACTTCAAATCCAATGGACCATTTAGCCCATGTCTCCTATTGACCTGCCATAACATCTAGGTTAAGTTCATCTCCTAACTGGTTTGTTAGCCACAAAGCCTTAGTTTCGTATTAGGTCGACACCTTGGAATATCCGTAAGATAGTGCCTTTTAACGGATCGCGGCTGCTATCCGCTATCGTGACATGAATCCGTGCTAAGTAAGCATTTACTGATACAATAAGGGTTCAGGAGTATATCCAGATATTTGCCAGAGGTTTTACCAATATATTACAGAAGCTTACAACAATGAATAGGTAGTTATCTAACCATTCAAAACATATTCATTTCAGTGATCAATTTCAACTTAAATAAACATTTGACTAGCACTTTTGGCCGACCCTGGACAACTACTACCACAAGACTACTGTTATTCTAGAACGCCCTCAATAATCCTCACTTTGCCAATGAATTATGACCGGTCGACTATATTTTAAGCATTTGTTAAATAAGGGTGTAGGTCACAATGGCATTTTCATACCTTGTTACGGTATAAACTGGCAGTAAAACGAGATAACAGATAAACTTGGTTTTTACACGACTATCCAGCGGTCGGGTGTGAGTCAGATTTTCACACCGAAGAATATTGTACCATAAATAAGTGAAAATAGGGGTTGAATTCGCTCAAAATACCCATACAACTTGCTACTAAATAAATACAGCTTTTTTTGTAATGCTACTAAATAAATACAGCTTTTTTTGTAATTTAAAATCATAAGAATTAACCAGAACTTGTACAGTATTAATGTAAAGTTAATAAATAACGTGCTGTGAATAGTTTCGCTTAACGAGTATAGTTAAAGCAAATAAAGTTAAGTGAACGAACTACGGGTCAATGTAGACATTAGCTTACGTGATCAATTGAAAGTCCAACCGCAACGTAACGAGCAAGAGCAGCGGTCACCAGCTGCAAAATATGTTAAGCGTACCCAGCACCAGATTCGGTGTAACCAAAGGGCCTCGTCAATGAAGATAATTCTTGCGCTTTCTTTTAATGCGATGATTCACAAAATTTAAATAAATATTTGAGTGTATTTTATTATGATGTTATTTAGGTATAAAAAATTAAGCAGTGCGTTCATGCTTTCATTTTTACACCAGCAGGTTATCTGTTTAAAAGCGCACTGTGAACATAATGTTTGTAACCTTGAAACGAACGTTGTATATTTCCGCAGAACATGCAAACTCTTCTCCAGTGGAAGGCGAGAGCACTAGATATTTAACACTCAGCGCCGTTCTGGATCTCGAACAATAACTAAGGATTCATTACACACAATGGTAAATAGGTCTCGTGAAGGTTTAACACTTACATAATCCCTTTTTGGATTTGGGTAGGGGAAAAACACCCATTTCGGAAGTTCCGTCTACACGAGTCTTGACCAACGTCATTTCGTGATAACTACGCCACCTTAAACTATACCCTTCTACGCCTGTACTACTACTGTTAACATAACAAATTTACTTGCGGCCACATTGGCTTTTCAACTTCCACTCTAATTAGACAAAATACTTAAATATATCACCTACGCGCATTCACGAACCCAAATTCGATGTACCTTACAATGTAATATTTGAATATGTTCTTTAATTTACTTTTTATATGATGTAATTCCCAACGTGATTTAACCAAATTAAAATACGGAAGCCTTTATTTCTACAAAGCTATCCCTATTTACAAATACACTAACGAATGTTTCCTTTCAAACTCTAGTAGGAGGGCTTCCCTAAATATCGATACCTAAATGTAAATCATATTTTCCTTTTATAGAATACAAAAAAAATCGTAAACCTTTAAATTACGTAAATGACAAAAGAAAACGTTGCAATCGAAACGTTTCTCCAATCTTTGATTCAAATCTTGACAAAGTCATGGATGTATGACAACTTAGCATTCACAATTTAAAATATTTATCTTATATTATTAATTACCAATTACGTAAGTCGTTAATCAGAATAGATGGGTATTCAGTACACTCTCAACCACCAGCCAATGATCTAAGCTAGGGCCAACAATACTTATCTAAGCAGTCAAATATCAACTATTGTTACAATACTATTAACAGGATGTACATATTTACATATTAATGGGATAAAAGAGTGGAAAGTGAAATTTTCAGTATGTTAAAGTTCCGTACCTAGTCATATTTACTTTCGTCTGATGTCGCAACGAGATCCTAACCCTTCATCCGACACAATGCCCTTTTTTTATTTTATTTTGCTTTCCGTCACATTGTTAATTGTGAATTATGGATTCTACATCCTGATGTAGTTTTAAAACAATCTATAAAACACAAAACCGTTATGAATTGATGGTGGTAATAAAAATTATATTTTGCAATTCAACTTTTACTGTTATACGATCCTCGTAAATAATCCTGTTCTTTTTTAAAAGTTCATTACACAATTTTTAAAGTTTAGGTTATAAGAATAGGAAAAATATTCGAAAAGTGCTTCTGAAAGTTGAACGAATACAGTGCACTATCTATAAAATTGCATTCATTCAGTTACTACTATGAATAGTAACTCAAAGTGCTTTAATGTAAAAACGTCTAAGAATATGATGTCTGCCTTTCATAAATCTTTCATAAATGCTGCAATTCTGTACACAATCGTAGCGATCGTAAGACGAATTTATTCCGAATTCGTCAATTCTGAACAAATTCTGTAATCAATGAGACATCTTGTCTTTTCCGATTTATCGTAAATAGTTACAGGGACAATTTTTGAGCCTGTAACACTAACAAATCCGTCTAGATTGACGCATTTATTACTCGCGCAAACTGTGAGGTTTTAGTTGTTAAAAATGAATAATATTAGTAATGAGTTAAATTTAACAATTGGAGCGCTTCTTGATGAAAGTGAAAACAGGTAAGTTTTTTATCTTTTAGGTTATATTTACTTACATAACGCATGTTTTTTGTGGTTCAATTTGGGCCGTGATCTGTACGTATGTACATGCCTGCTTACAAGGATACATTTTTTTTTGTAACAATTACACAAATAATATTTCTAATAAGTAATAAAGAACTTTCAGAAATGCATTACGTTTTACAAGACGAAATTTAAGGGACCACAAGTATTTTTCAAACAATTGTTTCGTCTTGATAAAGCAAGTGTTGTTAATCCTGATGAAACCAGACCTCACTATAATGAGAGAGGGATTATTCCATTACATACGAAGTTACAATATTTTAAATATATTTTCAAAAAATGAAAAATGTATTCCTACTTTATATAATTAATGTAAATCTTTAATACAACTTTTTCCAATGTTTACTTAGGTATTAGCAGCAATGTATTTTTTGATTAGCGTATCATTTCAAAATCCAGTTGGATGCAATCTCTGGGTATCATTAAGTCAAACAATGATTTCCAGGATAATTTTTCAAATTGCACCAATAATTGCAAATAATTTATTGCCCAATTGGGTAAAATTTCCTACCAATGTATAAGAGAAAAATAATATTAAGCAAGGGTAAATATATGGGGTCTAGGACAATTCACCGTCGCCGTTTCGCCATCGCCGATTCGTCATCGGCGATTCCCCGTTGAGACAGTTGGCCGTTGGTCAAATTCGCCGTGTGGTATTCGCCGTACAAATCGTTCTTTTTGATGATATTTCTCATATGATAATGAACGTCTTTACTTTAAATAGACTTTCTATGAGTTGATAATGCGTATCTACATAAAGTTGTTAAAGATGAGGAAGTACAGGAATGCCGATAACCGCATTTTAAGATTACTTAGGTATTTCAATGGTGACACTAGAATATTAGAATATCTGAGGGGCGTAGCACATAATTACAATATGTAGGTCAATTTATAGTTAATATGTACCGGGTGGCCAACTAAGAACGGCCGTCGGCCATATCTCAGGAATGGATTATAGCACAGGTTCGGGAAAAAAAAATTTTATAACAAAAGTGGCCTCAAGAAACGCCTGGAAATTATTTTCAGAATTGTAGGGCCACCGCAAGAGGGCGTATTTGACAGTTAAAATTTTAAAAAGCAAAATTTTTCAAAATTTGCTCAACTAAGGGGCATATTAAATATTATAATCAGATTCATCGACAAATTCTGCATATGTTTTATTTGACAAGTTTTAGTCTACCTCTTCAAATAAGGGGTGGGGGAGAGTGGGAACCTTGTTACGATAAAATGCCTTTAATTCAGGTTCTGCTTGACGGATTTTAATAAACTTGATTCTGTTTGAAAGAGCTTTTGTTAAAAGATAGAAAATTTGTAAATTTGAAACACTCTGATTAATAACATAAATGCTAGAGGGCGCTGTTTAATATTTTTTTAATATTGTGTTTTCTCTTTACAATTTTAAATGGAAGCATAAAAATTTAAGTAGGTCTTTAAAAAGCAGACGAAATTAGTAATAAAACAGTGAAAACTGCAAATCGCTATCTTTTTCCTATCCTGAGATATCGTAAGAAACAGGTAAATGGCGGGAATTGTTCTTCCAACGTCTAGTAGGCTAATTCGCGTTAACGGAAGTTATTAAATTTAGCGTGGATGAAAAGATCTTACATTGGTCTGCAATAATTTAAACTGTTATCATACTAATGTTATGGTTGCCGCTAGATTACCTAAATGTAATGCTGTCGCTACTAACAATGAGAACAAATTATAAAATAATAATGTGATAAATCTAACATTTTTTTAATTATATAAGAATGTTATATTTGTTTTCAAGCGATGTGTTAGTAAATCAAAAGCATAAAATATCAATAAAAACCGATATTTGCCCAGCAACAACAAATACAGTTTAAAACATGAATTACGATTTATTGATGACAACAAAATTAGTAAAGAGGGCCATGTAAGATATAAAATAAATTCCTTGTTGAAAACAAGCAAGCTATGATTTTCACACATATGTCAAAAATTATTCATCGTGTTGCATTTAATAGACTTTCTTTATCTTTTCGTACCAAAATGATTCTTACAAATAAAGAAGCATTTGTTATGTTGGCAGTTTATTCTGAATGTATGAGAAATGCAACCGTTGCTGCTAGAGTGTATGCAATGCAGTGCTTAAACAGACGGCATCACAGCAGAAGAGTTTTTCTCCGACTTGCACACCGTGTGCGTACTACTGGAAATATGAATCTTCCTGTGTACCGAAGACAACGCAGAGGTCGAACAGAGGAAAATGTTATTGATGTTTTAGCTTATGTAAATAACCCTCATTCAAGCAACAGAGCTATAGCTAGAGACTTGGGTATATGTCGAACCACCGTCCAAAATATTTTAAGAGAACACAGGTGACTACTTATTTATTAATGCATGATTTATTCGGTATTATAATGATAAAAATGTTATTACATCAAAGTTAACTTGTAACAACATGATTAATGCATTTGCCGCCATTTTATGTCTAGTTTCAATAAAACACCAAATTATCTTATACTATGTGAATAGATTTTAACTAACAACATGCTAATTAAGTGAGGCAAAGTAAAGTAAAAAGGTACCAATAATGAAAAATAATGAGAGGCCGGGCGAAAAAAATTCGTAATAACATTACGAGAGTTAATGCATTTAAAGTACTTTTTCGTTTACTAACAACGAAGGACTTCAAAGTGTCTTATTGATCTGATTACTTTATAATATATACTATTTTAGATTGCACCCATAGCACATGGTCCTACACCATAGTTTGACTGCTCAAGATTTCGATACCATGTTGGATTTTTGCAACTGGCTCTCAAATATGATACACGACGATCCTGAAATACTTCCACCAATTATGTGGACAGATGAGACTACTTTTCATAGTGATGGTAGTGTAAATCGACATAATATGCACTACTGGTCTGAAACGAATCCCCGCTGGATGCAGGAGGTCTAACATCAGGGTCGTTGGTCTGTAAATGTCTGGTGCGGTATTCTAGGTGGAGAAATAGTTGGGCCTTTTTTTTATGAAACTATTAATGGAGAAAGATATTTAGATTTTTTAAGCAACGAATTGTCACTTATTTTAGAAGACGTACCCTTGGCCATTCGTCGTGACATGTTCTTACAACACGATGGGTGCCCTGCACATTATTCTGGAGATGTTCGGAATTTCTTAGATCAATCATACCCTGAAAGGTGGATAGGACGTGGAAGGTTATTTATTTGGCCACCAAGGTCTCCAGACATAACTTGTTTAGATTTTTATTTGTGGGGGCGAGTAAAAGATCTCGTTTATGCCGATAGACCCACAACAAGAGCTGACATGATTCAAAGAACACGACAGACAGTACGCAGTATTTCAAGGGCAGATATTGAAACTGCTGTTCTCTCCACCCGTCAGCGATTGATTTCATGCAGTAAAAATGATGGACGACATTTCGAACATCTAGGGCGACACTAATTACGTAGTTATTTATTTAAGATTTTAATTGTTAGATTTATCACATTATTATTTTTTAATTTGTTCTCATTGTTAGTAGCGACAGCATTACATTCAGGTAATCTAGCGGCAACCATAACATTAGTATAATAACAGTTTAAATTACTGCAGACCAATGTAAGATCTTTTCATCCAGGCGTAATTTCCGTTAACGCGAACTAGCCTACTAGACGTTGGAAGAACAATTTCCGCCATTTACCTGTTTCTTACGATATCTCAGAAGAGGAAAAAGATATCGACTTGCGGTTTTCACTGTTTTATTACTAATTTAGTCTACTTTTTAAAGACCTACTTAAATTTTTATGCTTCCATTTAAAATTGTAAAGAGAAAACACAATATTAAAAAAATATTAAACAGCGCCCTCTAGCATTTATGTTATTAATCAGATTGCTTCAAATTTACAAATTTTCTATTGTTTAACAAAAGCTCTTTGAAACAACATGAAGTTTATTAAAATCAGTCAAGCAGAACCTGAATTAAAGGCGTTTTTTCGTAACAAGGTTCCCACTCTTCCCTTACCCTTATTTGAAGAGATAGACTAAAACTTGTCAAATAACAAATATGCAGAATTTGTCGAGGAATCTGATTATAATATTTAATATGCCCCTTAATTGAGTAAATTTTGAAATATTTTGCTTTTTAAAATTTTAACTGTCAAATACGCCCTCTAGTGGTGGACCTACAATTCTGAAAATAATTTCCAGGCGTTTCTCGTTTCTCCAGGCCACTTTTGTTATAAATTTTTTTTCCCGAACCTGTGCTATAATCAATTCCTGAGATATGGCCGACGGCCGTTCTTAGTTGGCCACCCGGTACATATATTCTATTTTACCTATTAGAATCGTTTTATATCTGTAGTATTTTTTTACGTAATGCATTAATTTTCTGTGTTGTTGGCATACCTAGGAACAAATTAATTTTATATATTCGTTTAAAACACGTCCCGACGGCGAATCGTCCTTACGGCGAATTTTACCAACGGCTAACTGTCCCTACGGCGAATTGGCGACAGTGAATCGGCGAAGGCCAACCGGCAACGGCGTATAATCCCAAACCCAAGTACATCTACATAAGTATATCTACATACGTAATTTTTTGTTATAAATTTATTTTATTAAAGATTTTATGAAAAGTGGAACATACGAGGGGTGATTGGTGTGATTGACGGCACACATGTGGAGATTATAGCTCCTCTAGTCAATGACAATGATCATACACCATTTGTGTATATTAATAAGAAAGGCAGGCATTCAATCAATGTTATGTTGGTAAATACGCTTTTAAGTTTTAAAAGTCGCTAAGAAAATAATTATATTGTAGATTTCAGATTCTAATACTAAAGTTATTGCTTGCAACGCTCGATATCCTGGTTCGGTGCACGACTCTGCAATTTGGCAGATGAGCAATATTAGAAATTATCTGAGGCAACAATACAGTGATGGAGATATATATTCACATCTTTAGGAGATAGTTGTTACCCCTGTAGCCGTGACTGTTTACCTCATTCAACAATCCCGAAGAAGGTTCTGTGGAAGAAAGGTTTAATGAACAATTTATTTCGGCGCGTAATGTAATAGAAAGAACAAATGGTGTCTTGAAAGATAGATTTCGATGTCTATCGAGTACTACTGTATCATCCCATACGAGCTGCAAACATGATGTACATTTGCTGTGTTCTGCATAATATCTTTAAGTGCTAAATTCATATTTCGAGAAAATTATATGGAATATAGGGAAAATGAAGGAGATATTCGTAAGATCTTAAATATAACGTATTCGCTTTTTTATGTTTTTTTTTCTAGATATTCAACATCATAACGATGTCCTCCAAGAAAGTCGTGCTGTAAGGAATAGATATTTACAAAGAGATTTTGACAATTAAAATAAAATAAACATATACTTATGTAATAATTCGTTTTATTTAATAATCTCAGATTGCAACACAAAATTAATTTAAAATTCTATGTAATGATAGATAGTATTTTGTGAACTTATAAACAAAATTTAACAAAAATTATTATTAATTTTATTAAATACGTAAATAAAAAGTTTACCTCGAGTAGGATTTGAACCTACGACTTGTACTTTGCTAGAGTACCGCGCTAACCAACTGAGCCACCAGGGTTCAAGTCCCAATCGATGTAAATTTTGCCTTTATGTATGTAGAACTGATGTAAATTCTAAATATAATGAGATTACAATCAAATTATTTATATTAATGGAATATGAGCCTGCAATGTCGCAAAAAAAAACAAAAAAAAAAACCTTTAATAATAAAATTTAAAACTTTGTTAATATTTAATCATAATTAAATTGAGGAAGTTTTTTTTCTTCAAAGATTAAATATTTATTACAGAAACTTTGTACAGGGTGTCCCAACGATAGAGTAAAGTAAGTTTATGCTTAACTAGAATTATTTGTGTAAATATTGTATGGACCATGGGGTAGAGGTAAAAGTGTGCATTTTTTAAAATATTGGAAGTTATACAGGATGCGCCAGAAAAGCAGGACGTGAAAAGTATGATTTTTAAATAGAACACCCGTATTTGATTTTAGTTTTAATTCTACGTGTCCATACAAACATATTTTGTCATACAAAGATTGGCTGAAAGTTTTAGTTCTTGAGATATTCGCGTTTAAAGATTATTATGGTCATTTTCGTGGGGTTGATGAATGGGCAATTGTTCCGTTATTTCACAATAAAAAATTGATATTTAGTGTGAAAAATTAGTGGTATTATACTAACGTTTAGACCGAGTAGTATTTCTAATTTTCTCAACAGGGTGTTTGTTATAACCATTCAAATTTGAAAATTCTCAAATTAAAAGAATCAGTTTTTTAATTGCACACTATATATTTTATTTCATTTTATTCGGGATTAAAAATCTATCATTTTGTCAAATATATTCTATATCTATCTTTGATAGTTTTCGAGGAATTTCGATTTTTCTCACTAGCTGCGTTACATACGATACTGTAACATTATTGTGGATCGTGGTAGCCATGGAAAACAATTGCGACGAAATAAAACAAACCACCTAAGCGAGAATATTAACAGTTTTTATTAATGAGAAACAGTAATTCAATAATTATTCAACATTGCGTGTTAGTAAATGCTCATATCTATTAATTCATTTGTCGAATAATCCATAATTGATACAAGAATTGATAACAAGTTAAATGCGAAAACGACAAATTTAATATGTGTTTATTTTGACAAGTAGGAAACCTTTGTATCTTAGTAACGCAATTATTATTTTCCATGGCTACCAAGATCCATGCAATGCAATGTTATCGAAAATAAAGTAGCTAGTGTGAAAAATCGAAATTCCTCGAAAACTATCAAAAATAGATATAGGATATATTTAACAAAATGATAGATTTTTAATCCCGAATAAAATGAAATAAAATATATAGGGTGTGCAATTAAAAAAACTGATTCTTTTAATTTGAGAATTTTCAAATTTGAATGGTTATAACAAACACCCTGTTGAGAAAATTAGAAATACTACTGGTCTAAACGTTAGTATAATACCACTAATTTTTCACACTAAATATCAATTTTTTATTGTGAAATAACGGAACAATTGCCCATTCATCAACCCCAGAAAATGACCATAATAATCTTTAAACGCGAATATCTCAAGAACTAAAACTTTCAGCCAATCTTTGTATGACAAAATATATTTGTATGGACACGTAGAATTAAAACTAAAATCAAATACGGGTGTTCTATTTAAAAAATCATACTTTTCACGTCCTGCTTTTCTGGCGCACCCTGTATAACTTCAATATTTTAAAAAATGCACACTTCTTACCTCTACCCCATGGTCCATACAATATTTACACAAATAATTCTAGTTAAGCATAAACTTACTTTACTCTATCGTTGGGACACCCTGTACTATTGTATTAAACACAGACATACAGAAGAACAAATAAAACAAAATCTAGAGCAAATAAGAAAATACGAATGGGGAAATAAATTCTGTAACTGATAGGAAAACTTAATTAATATAACTAGACAATAAAATAATCCTGTACACCTAAAAATAAGTTGAACAAGTAAACATAAAATAATGAAACCATAAATTCAAATGTTCAAAATGCTGACCACGCCTAGCTAAACACTTGGCAATTCGCTCGGTAAACGAAAGATTCGCTCGCAAAAACATTACAGGCGAAATGGATTGAAACCCAAATCTAATTCTATTTTTCATATCTTCGCTTATGGTGGGAGCATGTTGCTAAACTTTTTCTTTAACGTAGCCCCAAAGGAAAAAAATAAGGGGCGTAAGATCCGGTGATCTGGCTGGCAACTTTTACACACCACCTCGTCCTATCCACGTCATCGGATAATTTATATCGAGGTATTGCCTAACGCTGATTGCATAGTATGTAGGGACACCATCCAGTTGAAACGACATCGTACAAATATTATCTACCTCGATATTTTCCAAAAGCTCGGGTAAATCATTTTCCAAAATTTGTAAATATCTTCTTCACTAAGACTCCCAGAAAAAAGGACCAACCACACTAAAATTGATTATACTACCACACATTAACCGACCATCGATGCTGGTGATCAACAACTCTTGATGTATGGATTAGTATCTGAATATCTGAATGGTGATGATAGTTATGTGTATATTGCCACTATTGTGAACAGTTGTCTCATGCGTAAATAGAATGTTATTAACAAAATTGGGTTATTTATTGACTTTAGTAGTTACCCATTGGCATAAAGATTTGCGATTTTGAAAATCTATTTCACTTAAAGCTTGATGTTGCTCGATATGATAAGGATGCAATTTGTTTTTTTTAATAAAGCTGCAAACTGTATTTCTATTTAGGTCTAGGTGTGTACTTAGCTCTCTGGTACTAATTTGCGGATTTTCTATAAGAGATGCCACAACTTGAAAATCAATTTCTTCATTTGGGCTTGTTTTTGCGCGCTAGGGATAACACACTCTTCCAGAATTTATAAATCTCTCAGCGATCATATCGACCATTTTTTCTTTGAAAAAATTCATTTTATACAAAAATTGGCAAAACAATAATCCAAAAATACACAAACTAATGGAACAATACTATAATAATTATACAAACGTCAAAACAATAGATGCAGTTGTTAAATGTCAATATTTGTCTATATTTTCAAATAAAGCGTCAATAACTGAAGTAGGGTCCGTATTATGGCTATGAAACCTATTACCAATTAAAAATTATTATTAATTTTATTAAATACATAAATAAAAAGTTTACCTCGAGTAGGATTTGAACCTACGACATGTACATTGCTAGAGTACCGCGCTAACCAACTGCGCCATCAAGGTTCAAGCCCCAATCGATGTAAATTTTGTCTTTATGTATGTAGAACTGATGCAAATTTTAAATATAATGAGATTACAGTCAAATTACTTATATTAACCCATTAACGCCCGGTGATACCATTTGGTATCGGTTAATTTGACTTTCAAGACAGCCTCTCATTTGCTGTAGTTCTATTTCAGTATTTGTAATACCGGCAACAGTGCCTTCCACGTAGTCTAGTTGTAGCATGTGTTTACGCATTTAGTTCTATTTTAAGAATTGTGTCGTCTACAACGTTTTATTTATGAGCGTGTTATTGTTAATGCCCAAGATATGAACCTAGAATTTGCATAAGTATTTGTTTACATTTAATTACAGTTTATATACTTTAGTTTTAAATTAATTTTTAATTTAGTTTTAAATGGTTAGAATTATTTCATATACCTAAAATATATATGTGATATAATAATATCTTTACAAAAACATACCATTTTGAACAGGGTGAGTCTCAAACCTCGTCGATACCATATGGTATCACCGGGCGTTTATAAGAGAACATTTTGTTCATGTACATTTTCATATAACACATATTCTTATTTTTTTGTAGGCCTGGTTTTTCTCTATCGGAGGCATTAGATATGATTATTGATGACAGTGAGCTAGCAGAGCAAGTAGATGAGATATACGTTGAGCCCCCTAAAATAAATGTGGGCAGCGATCAGGACTCCGGAGATAAAGATGCAGGTAATTTACATAATTTAACAGGGCGACAATTGCGAGCCCCAGCAGAAATAAAACTTATAAATTCACAACGTTTGGGTGTTGATGTTGACAAAGTTGTCATAGAGAACTTATCGAATTTGCCAAGTATAGATGTAGTTCTACCAGACACTCCTCAGTACCAAATAAATAATGAGATACTCGAAACTTATCCATAGATAAACGAAGCACTAAGATTATGCAAGGAAAAAAAGAAAAATAAAGTTAAATCTACATGGATAAAGGGAGATTTAGAGGCCAGACCACAACCATTTCCTGCTGCAAATTATAGCCAATATGAATCTTTGTCATATGTCGATATCTTTGCCATCTAAAGGGATGGACTGGGACATAAATGATGATGTTAAAAATAACCTGATCAGTAAATCTATGAGACGTAACAGGTTTTTGCAAATTGTAAGATTTATACATTTTTGTGACAATACCAAAATCGACAATTCTGACAAAGCGTGGAAAATAAGACCACTAATAGATGAAATTAAAGAAAATTGTCTTAGGAACTACATTCCCGTTCAGCATTTGTCATGCGACGAATCTATGTTGAAATATTTTGGTCGCCACGCATGTAAACAGTTCATTGGTGGCAAACCAATTAGATTTTGTTTCAAAATGTGGTGCCTCAATTCCAGCGATGGATATGTAATCAATTTTGACTTATATCAAGGTTCCAATCCCAGAGGCAATCGAAGTTATGAAACATTGTTTGGTACATGTGCATCTTCACTTGTTCTAATGTTAAAAGAACTACCGGTTACAAATTTGAGATACAACATATATTTAGATAATCTCTTTTGTGGTGCAAACTTATTTTCTTACTTACGCACACTTGGCTATGGCGCTGTTGGAACAATTAGAGAAAATCGTATTCCTCAACCATTTCCCCTTGAAGACAAAAAAAAACATTTGCTAAACATGATCGGGGTCACTATCAACACGTAATTGAAAAAGATACAGGAATACTCTATGTCAGATGGTTAGACAACGCCGTCGTGGCTATGATTTAACATCAAGCGGCGTTTCACCAGTTGGAACCGTCAAAAGATACAACCAAAAAGAAAAACGTCGTATCGTGGTCAATCGTTCTAAATGTGTTGCTATGTATAACAAACATATGGAGGGAGTAGACTTAATGGATGAATGTATCTCAAACTACAGAATAGCAATTCGTTCCAAAAAATGGTATTGGCCAATTGTTACATGGCTAATTGATGTGGTGATAAATAATGCATGGATGTTATATAGAAAAGACCATCCAAATTGCAGTAATCTACAATTTCGAAGAGAAATTGCTCAAGTGTATTTAACCCGTTACGGAATCAGGCCAAAAACAGCATGTACAAATCAAAGGGATGTTCTTGTGTCTAATACATCCGTTTTGATACGACCGATCATTTCATAGGAACATGTCAGAGAAGACGTTGTCAAGGTGAAGGCTGCAGGTCATTCGGACGGACCATGTGCAAGAAATGTGACGTGGGACTGTGTGTCCAGTGTTTCGAGCTACATGATACAAGATAATACTACATTTTTAGCCTGTAATTATACATTTTCTTTCCTCTGTAGCATTTTATTTATATTACAAAAGCTCCCATGAACGCCTGGTGATACCATATCGTATCACGTCATTGTTTACCTCGAGTAGTATTTGAACCTACGACCTATACTTTGCTAGAGTACCGCGCTAACCAACTGCTCCATCAAGGTTCAAGCCCCAATCTATGTAAATTTTGTCTTTATGTATGTAGAACTGATGTAAATTCTAAATATAATGAGATTACAGTCAAATTACTTATATTAATGGAATGTGAGCCTGCAGTATCGCAAGGATTCACACATACCAAAGCAACTTGACTAATATTGAGTTATTATAAGTTTTTGTTATGAACGAATAAGTTCAAAGGTAAATATGCAATTAAAAATTAAAAAATCAGTTCTACATACATAAAGACAAAATTTTATCGATTAGGGCTTGAACCTTGATGGCGCAGTTGGTTACCACTGTACTCTAGCAAAGTACAGGTCGTAGGTTCAAATCCTACTGGATGTAAACTTTTTATTTATGTATGAAAATGTGAACTTTCACCATTAACACTCATAATAAAATACTTATCTTTTTTGGGATTTTTTAATGGTGTACTTTAAATTATACAATCTAAACGTTTCGATAACACTTACAGTTATCTTCGTCAGTAGTAATGTTTGTTAAAAATTGTTAAAGATGTAGTAAACAATTTTGTCAAATTTGAAAAATTAAAACATAAACATAAGCCTGCTATTAGTATAACAGTTTGGGAAATATAAAGCCAACTATACATTTTTTTTTTTTTTTTTTAGTAAAGAATAACTAGGTCATAAAATTAAATATTATTAAACTGTTCTGGTTTGTCATCTTTAAGGCGAGACCCAACTCGTCGGTAAGTACTTTACTTACCGACGTCTTTTACTTACCAACGTAAAATTATATAGATATGCTATATTTCACAACAATAAGAACAAAAAAATTGGACATTCCTATTTAAAACGTCACTTTTGACTTTTCGTTTATTTAGTAGAAGTTAAATAATTTCAGTTGTGGTAAATTTAATACAATCGTGCAAAAAACAGTATGAGCATCACGAACATTAAGGGTTGTACCGGTCTCCGGCAAAACATGGCCGTCGACCGGTAAACTCCCTTACTGTTCTTGATACTCAAAATACTATATTTAATAGTACTTACCGTGAAGTGGGGTGAAATTGATAAAAAAAATAAAATTTTTTTGAATAACCTTTTAGAACATTACTTTCTAATTTATTTCAAGTGTTTGATCACAAGTATCCTTGTTTTCCGATACAATCTTGCTGTTGCCAGAACTCAAAAATTAAATTTAATTTTTGGGGTAAAATTGACCACCGTGGGGTGAGATTGAACATTATTTGATTTGTGCATAAATTCATTAAAAATGCAAAACATTTTAATTTTTAAACACGTTTTAATAGAAAAGAATAAAAAATATTGAAACTACATTGCCCCAAAAATACTAATTTAAAATATACTAGGTATTCTTTCTTATAACTTAAAGGAAAAACAAAAGAAACTTGTATGTTAAGGTAGGTATTTGAAGAGTCATAAACAAATATAAAAGATTAAACCATGATGAGAAGGGATATTTTTACAATTCTTTAATATCAACTGGTTTCTGAAAGATATACCTAACATTATCAGCATTGGAGTCAACAGTGGGATCTGGTAAAATCGCGATAATATCTTCAACCTCTACCGTGAACACATCATTTTCTTCAACTCTAAAAATTGCCTTAGTTTTGTCAACGGATTTCATACCCTCTTCTTCCGAAACCTCTTGTACAATAGACACATAACGATAGTTTATAGTATTCCGGAGTCCCCCACGTACCTTTACCAACAAATATGTGCCCTTTTTTATATTTTGCCGTTTAACTTCAAAATAGTCGATCTCCTCGTTATCTTCTAAAATGACATGAAGGTCTTCATTGTCATCTGAATTATCATTCGTGACTTCTGCTTCTACGTCACTATCAGAACTACTAGAATCAGAGTGTTGAGCCGTAACACTTTTTCCAGCTTCGACGACGAATTCAAATAATCGACCAGTAAATTTTGAACTGTAGCTTCTTCTGTATTTTCTCTTGGTAGTTTATCCAACACGCGGTTTTTGTTCAATGGCATGATACCTGTTGCTTCAAATGAAGAGATGAGATCTCTCTTAATGGCATTTTGCTCATTATTTTTTGACACTTTGTTATCCATTCTTATTAAGGTTGATTGCAATAAGTGAGGAAAATCTTTCTTATCAATGGAAGCTAACATTGGATGTGTCTTTCCCAATCAAGTAGGACTTCACGCCAAGCCATCTTAAAAGATCTAAAAAAGCCCACATCCAAGGGTTGGCAGAGATGCGTGGCGTTTTTAGGTAAACAGACGAAGCTAATATTATTTTCTTGACATTGTTTGATTACATCTTCAGAAAAATGAGATGCCATATTATCGCCGATTAATACCTTACGACCTTCTTCTCTTTTTGCGTGCGGTAAAAAGGAGGACGAAAACCAATCTGAAAATGTTTCAGTATCCATCCATCCGTGGCTGGTTCGATTATATCGAGCACCCGCTGCACAACATCTCTGCATACAACAGGTAGCTAATTTTGGGCCATTTTCAGTCCATTGATGCCACAACTTTTCGGCGCGGTATATAATGTAGGAAGGTAATAAGACGCCGGATTCAGATCCACACACCATTACTCAAGTTGCCGACTTAGTAAAATTGCATACTCTCTCAGGGTGCTTTACTCCACGGTGATAAATTAATTGTTTGCGTCCAAGATCGTCTAATAAATTTGTTTCGTCGTAATTGTAAATATTAGATGCAGGAACATTCTTCAATGTAACTTCTAAATGACGAAAGTATTCTATTAGTATCTCTCGGGATACATCCGCGCGTGCACGCTTAATATTAGCAGCAAGTCGTTGGGTTATCTCATCCTTGTGTCTGTTCAAAAGTGAATATACCCAATCAACACCAGGCAGGTTATCTTTGAATTTGGAAACCGAACGACCTTGAGTGTCCAGTAAATTTTTTGTCAAATGTCGTATATCTGTCAGATTAAGGGAAAATCCCCACTCACCACAAGCTGCTGCACACTTAATAATACTTTTTTCTTCGTTTTCACTAAAAACTGCTTGCCCACCGTTAGATATAATGTGACGCCCATGGTATTTATTGTTTAAAGTACCATACGGAATTTTATATATCTTGGATGCCTTTCATAGACTCCACCCTTCGTCCGTTATTTTTTGTAAAGCATTTTCAATTAACTGCTCATCGTAATCTCTGTACCTCCTTGCACCTAATCTTCTTTTATAGGTCCTTGGCATGTTTAATTTCTATAAAAAAATATATAGCACTTTAGCATGTTATTACAAAGTGTATCAAATTAAGGGCGTACCATTGCTAACTTCTGTTATTCTCTTTTGATCGTGTTAATCTGCGGAGGGATACTATTATTTCACTAATTTAACCAACTTCGTAGTAATAAGAAAGATAGCAATAGTGCGCACTTAATTTGCTACACACCGTTTAATATTAGTAAATGAGAACAACTCAATAATAACGACAAATGCCACCCGAAATTATGATCAATTTAACCCCGTTCTAATGATCAATTTAACCCCAATACAACGGTCAATTCCACCCCAGAGAGCAAATATTAAAATTTCAAACAAACCGCCAATAATCGAGAGGCACAATTGAGGTTATGAATTAAAAGCATGTCTATAGGTATGTGCTTGCTGGTATAAAGCAAAACAATTGAATGGATACAGAGGGGGAACAAATTTTTTCATAGGCACAATTACATAATAAGTTACTCACCCTTTTGACACTTAATATCACAATTATAACGATATATTTATAATATTCAGCAACACAAGATCATTTCTGTGATTACAAAACAACAAGTTGTTTGTCGCTGGCGACGCGAGACGGTTGATATAACCGCGCCAAATTCATAATTATAAATTTCGGAAGTAGCGATCGAAGTCACCCCGTAAGATCAATTTCACCCCATTTCACGGTACCTCATGTTCGAATGAATACGTCAAATTCGTGAAAGGAATATGAATACTAACCTCAAATTCTCCTGCAAGCGTGAAGTCGTAGGTACGTCGTAAGTTAATCTCAAGGGCGGATCGGAAATAGGGTAATTACAGAGATGTATTTAGAATCGCATTTATTTCCGATCTATAAAAATTTACCTACGATCAATCGGCACTTATAGATTTTACGATATAACGATTTTACAATATGTATGCACAGATTTGCAGTAAAAGGCTGCTTTGTCGTCGACTAGCATTAGAATGCCTCAAAATCGTTAATAATTTGTCACTTTATGGCATGCGTGCTGTAATGTTGTGGCATAAAGTCGTCCTGATGACGAAATACAAACAAAGAAATTGACCAAATTATTTATTCGTATTAATACTACAGCTAGAATATGATCTGTAATTAATGTAATATTATGGAAATTATTGTTTACTAATATTAATGGTGCAATTGGAATTTTCGGCAATTGAAGTTCCCCCAGACGTTTCAAGAAGGCATTCGCTTGAACTGCTTGAAGATGTTGATATAGATATTTATCGGTTACTCATTTGTTGTACGCTGCTAGATCCTAAGGTTTTGGCAATTTTCTTCTTGTTTTCGATGGAGTCTGCTACGTACCCTTCAGCAACAGCATCGTTTTTCCAATCCCCATGTCGTTTTAAATTTCTAATGTCAGCTCCACTGTTAGTCAAAATTGTGGCAGAAGTTCTACGAAATGAGTGTCCTGTGTATTGATCGGCATTGGGAGTGTTTAAATACCTGACAATCTGTTGGAATCTGACCAAATGTGTTAATGTCAATAGAATTACAGGTACATTTACACCCATTGTAGAATAAAAAAAACTTTTCAATCTTCACATGCTTCGATCTTAAACCCATGTACTTCTTAATGAGGTCAATGTAATTCACTCTAGTGTCATCGCTTAATATGGCAAAAACCCTCGGTCTATGTGTTTTGGTTTCTCTGATATAAACCACAAAGACAGAACCTTCTTCTTTAATATCCCCAACACACAGATTGTACAATTCTATGCAAGCGCACCAAACATTGCAACTACCTGCAATGGAATAATATTTATTAAGAATAATCTTAAAAGTAAAAATGTAGCTTCTTAAATAAGTACTTGTCGTTGGGTGCTTCAAGGCAAAAATTAAGTAAGTGCTCTTTTGAAAACACTAATGACTTTTCAGGTATGTACCCAACAGAACAGTTTTTCAAGAATGCCGAAAGTTTTGAAAACTTGCTGTTGTCCACATCCTTTTTGAGAAGTAACATACATTTTAATTTGGAGTACATGCACCATAGTGAAGACGATTTGTAGTTTTTCGACTAATAAGATACATACAAGGAATGGTTACCTTTAATAAGTAATGTAATGAACTTACCTGGTCAAGGAAATACGCAAGCAAAACATTCTCTGTAACAGTTTCCATATTATCCTTGCGCATCCACTCAATAAATCTGTCGAACTCTTTCTTATAAATGATTTCGGACTTTTTAGGTATAAAACTCAATTCAGCTTCTTCTGGTTTTTTAAGGATTTCTTCATCGACGTCTGAATCCATTTTTTTGCAAAATTTGTTTATTTACAAAAAATAAATGACACTTATAATGCTAAACTATGGCAGCTATAATAAGACCGTTCATGAACTCCTGTGAAATTATATATTTTTTTTTGTAACGATCTGAAATTATTATTTCATTTAAATTGTGCCTCAAAGTGGCTAGTTCCACGACAAAATAGCATACGCAGTTAGTTGATAATGCAGGATTATGGCATTTGTTTCCATTATTGCTTGAACGGAGCGAAAGCAATAATGGAAACCCCTGCCACAATCCCTTGTATAAACTAATTTCATAATATACTATTGTGAATTGTTTATAGAGCTATATTGTTTTTACTAAATGCTCTTTTACAATTGATTTTGCTTTCAATTAGTTCAGTGTATACAAATCTAAACTATCTTTAAGATTCATTCTCCTGCATAAATTCAGCTAGTACTTCAAATCAGCGGCCACTAGATGTTAAATTAACTTCATAAAAGGGATAACTTGTTCTACTCAATAAAGACAAAAACATTGCTTTGTCTACAAGGAAGGTGTCAGTAAACAAAGCTAAATTATAATTTATAACTTCATTAAACTTAGTCATGACTAAGATTCCTTCACTAACAAATCCCATTTAGACAAATTCTTTGTCTGTCAAAGTAGTTAAAGAATCTAAATTAAGATATGAATTCTGTTCATTTGCACAAAAGGTATAACCAAACAACTGCAATTTGCTTGTTTTACGTTATTAGTAAAGTTAATGACTAGCGTTTTCTTTTCCTTTTGCCTGGATTTTTTCGCTATATTTCGATGAAATTGTGATAACGTTAAGAAAGATTCATAAATCATTTTATATGCCGGGTAAGGTTTCGCAAGACTGCACACTCCAGCGTATGTAAGCAATAATAACTATTTTTCTCAATTGATAAATTACTCAATTGTTTTTGTGTACGTAATAAATTTTCACGATTCTGATTCATTGCGCCTTATAATAATACATTAGAGCAGCATCCAATTTTTTTTTATCTTAGTGTCTGTATTGGGGCTTTAATTCTAACATATCGAATAATTTCCTATACACAGAAAAAATATGATTTAATTTTTAACTATAGTCTGTAAAAATAAAGATTTTCTATTTCGGCTTAGCGCTTTATTACTCTGAGACATTGGGAATATACAGCCGTTTTTTTGTAACGTTTGGGTTTCAATAGAAACGTACGCGACTTAAGTGAAAGCGTAAATTACCTGCTCAATGACTTAAGACCGCTCGCGAGAGGTAAACACAATTGAATTTTAATTCTATTCCAGAAGTTATAAAACCTTTTGAACGATTTTTAATTTTAACTATGTTACAAAGTTTTTTTTGTGTGTGGGTGCAGAAGTTTATTACTTAATATAATTCATTCATTTTGAAATGTGCAACAACGGAATCATTAATTTGTAATTAAAAAGGAATTGATATGCATAAACCAGTTTTTATTGTTTACTAATAGTGACATTAATTGTACATTCTTGTAAATAAAACAAAACAAAGTTAGAACTAAGAAGCACACATTACAAATTACATTTCTTGGTTTTAGGTACGTAATGGTTTTTTGAAATCTTCAAATATAATTTTGTAATGATACTTTAAAACTCGAAATCAGAATCATCACTACAATCTTCATTTGCTTTGATAGAAATTATATGCGGCTCGACTGTAACGTCCAGTAGGTCTCTCGAGGGACACCATTGGGATATCAATCTTTCCGTGTGTTCGATGGTTTTTGTCCAAACTTCGGGAGAACATTGTTTGAGCGACTCTTCCCACATTTGCAGTACGCTTGCTTCAGAATACCCGCTTCTCCCTATATGTTTATCGTAACAAGATTTGCATATTCCCCAGATATTTTCGATAGCATTAAACTGGCAGTGGTACGGTGGTAGTCTAAGAATGAAATGTCAGTGTGCGTGGATCATTTAGTCGACTACGAACCTTTCTGGTTTATTATGTTCTTTAGTAATTCGTAATAGATCAACTTTTAAAGCTTCACGTGGAAACGCGATCTCTTCTTTCTGCAGCCAATCCTGCAACTCTGACTTTTTCCACGCTCCAGTTGGCATCTTCTCTACGAGGCGACTATGGTGCGATGCATTATCCATTATGATTAAAGTCGGCTCATGTACATTTGGTAAAAGCTGTTCCCGTAACCATTTCTCAAATAAATTGGCGTCCATGCTGTCATGATAATCCGATGACTTCGAATTTGCAGCTGAAAATACCAAATTGCTGTTTTCCACAAAACCGTTTGAATTGCCCGCATGTAAAACAATATAGCGTTTACCCGTTGACGATTGGTCTGGATTTTTCACAGTTTTTGGAGTATCGTCTTGTCAGGACGTTTTTGGAGAGCCTAGCGAATATCCATGTTTCATCTAAGAATACTACTGGCAGACGTGTTGACGATTCCATGTTCTTCACATATTCCCTCAAAAACGAAACGCGCGATGACGCTATGTGCGTTTTTTCGCAAAGTGCTCTTCGGTTGCAGCCTTTTTTGTATTTAAAACCAATGTTTTTTAAGATTTCGCTGATTGTAGGCAGAGATACAGTTAATAACTTTTTAGCTTCCAATACTTTTTGTAGATCACGCAAATTTACTGGTTTTTTTCAGCATACATATCGCAACACTATATCCCTTATTGTGCATTGCAATCCTTCACTTATAACACTTTTCGTGTTCGTTCGGGATGAGTTTCGTATTAATGGAATGTCATTCTTGTTTCTTGCAATTATTTTCCGCAACGTCGGAAGAGAAATTTGCAATGCCTCAGCTGCTCGTTGTTGTGCAGCCATTACATCACGAAGCGGGCCGAAACTATTTTTTTCTCGATCAAAGTATTCATACACATTCACAATAAGTTGTTGGCACATTTTATTAAAACAGCTTCCGGGCATCGTTATTAGGTTTCAATAAGAATACGTTGCCTTATCACAGCAAAAGCAAAGACTAATTCAAATATTGTATAGGAATGCACTTATACCTAATGAGATAATTAGTAGAAAGTGATGAAAGTGGTAATCAATTCCTCATTATTTAATCTATTACAATAGGTGGCTATTTGCGTATTTAGACCCCAAAGTAATACATTGCCTCAAAATCTTTTTAAAAAACGAACTTCGAATACCGCCGTAACGAAAGTATAAAAAAAATCTGGCCTTATCAAAAAGATAAAATTTGATAATTTCGAAATTTAATATCTGGAAAAGTATTTGAGATACCGGAATATTGAATTCAGTACCTAACTGAGTTCGTTGAAAACGTTTGGTAACTTCTGGAATAGGATTACATTTCCATTGTCGCGAGAAAGAAACGGCTGTATATTTCCAATGTCTCAGAGTAATAAAGCGATAAGCCGAAATAGAACATTTTATTTTTACAGACTATATCAAAGATACCAATCATTTGAATTTCTGCATAAAATTAAAGAAAAATGAAGGAGAAACTATAATTATTGTACGTTCGTAAAGAACAAACATGTAACATTTTTTTTTTCTATAGCAATTGTTAAAGTGTACTTTGAACAACCCAAATCAATAGATCAAGTTTCACTTTAACCGCAAGGGTAGATAAAGTTAAACTTTAACAGCAAGGGTAGATATAGTATTTTAATTTTTTTAATTTTTATTTATATAAATACACAACTTATTTTTCATTTTTTTTTGTATTATAATAATAACTTCAGTATTGCAATTTACATTTCCAGAAATACCAAATTTTGGAACAGAGCCTGTTTCATGTGAAAAACGTACAGACGACGTAGAGTTACATGAACTTTCTATTCCAGAGTATTTTCTTCGATACATACATACTGAGTCTTTTATGTAAGTTTCGGCGACGGAAGATGACTTCCATTTTTTTTAAAAAAGATTAAATAAGTATAAAAGTTATTAAAATAATATAGGAGTCTTAGTTCATCCCGTTTTTGCAGGTTACTTTGGGGATGTGATCTGCTCTAAGAAGCTTAACTGCTCCAATTACATTATATGTGTTATTGCTTTAGTTATAATGCTTATCACCTTTTAGATTTATATTTTAAACTTTATTAAAATTGTTGCGATGGTCAAATATTTAATGTTTTAAGTTTTAAGAATAATAATAGACTTCTGAAGAAGGGAATAAAATTGACAAATAATATTCCCGAAACGTCAAGTTCAATTTAAAAGTACTATTGCAATAAAATCGTCAATATTATGCTTCATCCAACAAAAACATAATTTGTTTCTTTTAACAAGTACTCGCAATTTATCGAACTGGATAACCATGAAACCACCATATCATTCAAAATTATAAGCCTATCGTCTAATTAATCCAATTACTAAAATAAAAATAAGTAGAAATGTAAAATTTTTAGAAAATAATTTAAATCTTGAAGAAGAATGCTTGATGAACAAAATAAAGATACAAGAAATTTAAATAAATGTAATGAAAATGAAGTAGAAGTAAACCTATTTAATGAAACTAACATAACGGAAGAAAATAAGATAAAAAGAGAAACAGAAATTATTTGTTCTAAAGAAACTAGTAAAAATATTCAACACTATAAAGAAAAGGATATGGTAATTGATGAAAATTTAAGTAACATAATACAAATTGAAAATAAAGAACCAAAAACATTAGAAGAAGCTATGACATTTTCAGATAGAGCTAATTGGATAACAGCCATGAAGGAAGAAATAGAATCAATAAAGAAATGTGATGCTTGGGATTAAGAGAAAATCCTAAAAACAGAAAAATAATTGATTGTAAAAGGGTATATAAGATAAAAAAAGGTCCTGCAAATAATACCTTAAGATATAGAGCAAGACTAGTAGCACGAGGATTTTGTCAAGAATTTGCAGAAAATTATGGTGAAGTTTTTGCACCAGTAGTAAAACAAGCAACTGTAAGAACATTACGTACAATTTCAGGAATCAATCAGATGACAGTTAAACATTTAGATGTAAAAACTGCTTATTTCATGGGGATTAGAAAGAAACCATACCATACCAGTCTAAAGGATTTGAAAATGTAGAGAAACCTGATTATGTTTGTAAATTAAAAAGAACCATTTATGATTTAAAGCAATCTGCTAAAGCTTGGAATGATAAAATGAATATTATTAAATGGTTATATTCAAAGAAAATTATGGGAAAGTACATTTATTTACTATTGTATGTTGATGGTATTATGTCAGCTTATTATGATGAAGGAGATATGAAAAACATTTTGAAATTATTAAAAGAAACTTTTGAAATTAGATTACTCGAAAATTTTAAATACTATCTTGGAATTGAAGCAGAAAGATATAATGGGATATACAGTACTAACCAGAAACATTATATTGAAAAGATTATAGATAGATTTAATCTAAAGGATGCAAAATGTTCAAAGATCCCTATAGATGCTGGATATAACAAAAATAACAAAAATGAAAACTATTTAAAAAACAATGATATACATTTATCGAAAAGCTATTGGTTCACTTTTATACAGTGCGTTCATAAAGTGTGGAAACGGCCCTTTATCTCACAAGTTAACTATTTTAACAGGTAAAGCTCGGACACGTCGATTTTTATTTTTGCTTTTTTATTTGTTTTAAAACAAATAATTTTTACCCCCACTACCTTATCAGATGTGACGTTATCAAGAATTTTTTTAAATAGAAACTATATTTTTATATCAAAAACTAACAGCCCATATTTTCCTGAGTTCAACCATATCAAATTTGTCACAAAAAATATTTTAATGTGCAGTATACTGAGTATACTTTTTTGACGGAACTGTGACGGGTGAAAGATATTTAGAAACGTTACAAACCTATGTAGTTCTGTTTTTAACGGCAACTTTTCCTGACATTAATAACCCTGGTCAAATGGATCCCACGATTTGGTTCCATCAGGATGGAGCAAGTCCACATTATGCTGTCACAGTTAGAAATTTTTCAAACCGAACTTTTGCCAATCGCTGGATTGGACGACGCGGTCAAATTGAATGGCCTGCTAGGTCGCCAGATTTAAATCCCATGGATTTTTCGATCTGGGGTTATTTAAAAAGTAAAGTATGTAAACCGATCTACCACTTTAGAAAATCTCAAAGAGAGAATCCGTGTTGAAATGCAACAAATTACACAAGTTATGTTGTCAAACATAACCCAAGAGTACATTGGACGTCTTAGGTACTATCAATTATCCCAAGGAGCTCAATTCGAACATGTATTGTAATTATGGTATTGATTTTCAGTATACTCAGTATACTGTTGCTTGAAATATTTTATGTGACAAATATGGTATGGTTGAACAGGAAATTTTTGATATAAAAATATACAGTTTATATTTAAAAAGATTCTCGATGGCGTCACATCTGTTAAGGTAGTGGGGTAAAAATTATTTAAAAAAAAAAATAAAAATCGACGTATCCGAGTTTACCTCTAAAAATAGTTAACTCTTGAGATAATGGGCTGTTTCCACACTTTATGAACGCACTGTATATTGAAATTAACACAAGACCGGATATAGTAGTAAGTATTTCCGTATTAAGTAAAAGTATTGATACAACGACAGAAAGAGATGGGAATGAAGTGAAAAGAGTAATAAAGTATCTAAAAGGAACTATTCATTTCAAATTACATCTAAGAAATAAATGTGAAGAACGGAATTTAATTTGTTATGCAGATGCTGACTGGGGCGGAAATTATAAAGACCGCAAATCTAAAACTGTTTTTTTGATAAAACTAGCTGATAGCACATTGTTATGGAGCAGTCAGAAACAAACATGTGTTTCGTTGAGTTCAACTGAAGCCGAATTAAGTAAAGCTTTAAGTGAATGTTGTCAAGAGATTTTATGGACTAAGAAATTGTTAGAAGATTTTGATTTTAAATTAGTAAATATTTTGATTTATGAAGATAATCAAAGCACACTTAAACTTTTAGATCATGGTGGTGTTAATACAAGAGCTAGTAACCATATTGAAGTCAAATATCATTTTGTCAAAGATTTAAAGAATAAAGGTGATGTAAAATTTTTATATTGTCCAACGCCAGATATGCAAGCGGATATTCTAACGAAACCATTATCTGCGACAAAAATGAATATATTTTGTGAGAAATTAGGTTTGTGTAACTATTTCATTGAGGAGTGGTGTTAGAATTATTAATTATAAAAGGCCAATAATTGTATAAAAAGAATATAAGTAGATTTCTTTGATTTACTAATAATATTAAATATTGTCAGTTCTGAAGTTAGTAAAATAAAATTATTAAGAAGAAATCATATAATTATTATACATTATAAATAATTTCTAATATATAAAGGTTGAACGATTCACAACCTCTAATAAAGTGAAGTTCTAAAATTGCTATTATATCTGCGCGAATTATAGAAACAGATGTTTACTCTTATTGGTGGCTTAGGAAAAATTAAATAAAACAGTTTTTATTTTAGTAGATATCGGATAATATTTGTTAATTTATAGGTTGGTTCTGAGTGGAAATTCCGTAATGGGAAAGTGTTTTGTAGCTAAGATAACTACAGGAATTCGTGGAATGTCGAGTCAGAATGATGTAATCACGCGACACTGAGAATTTGGGGTAGATATAGAATTATAGGTAGACGACTGTGGTTTTTATAATATGTTAAGTTAGGGTTGATTTTCCATAAAATAGTGACGGCGAAAACAGATCAGGTTACTTATTTGGCGTATAGCCTGATGCTGCAGGTTTGTGCCAGTGAGATATTTTCAAGAAATTTATATTAATAGCACGCAGATGTTAGCGTCTACATCATATTCATTTCATGAATTAGTTCTAACATCTTAAACTATTTTTAAAGATTTGATCACATTTTATAAATGTACGTGTAAAAATACATCATTTAAAAGCGAAGTACTTAATTTTAATATGGAAGTAAGATACACGTCTGTGCAAATAATTAAGCACAAATGAAAATACCACTCGCACAAAGTCTGCCTAGTTCAAGACTAAGTGAGAATGATTTCGACCGAACACTGCAATCAATTTGTAATTAAGATAAAAATTCTGCTGCAAATATTTTATTTTCAAATGAAGCAACTTTTTACATTAGCGGTACTGTGAACAGGCAGAATTGTCGATATTGGCCCAAAGAAAATTGACATTGGGTTTAAAAAGCTCATTGTCATTCACCTCAGAATATTGCAGGATAGACTATTCTTCTTTGACGGAAAACCTAAGATAAAGCCTACTTGAAGTTTTTAATGTTAGAACTTTTATCAATTTTGGTCACTGCTTATCCCGACAACAATAATCCCGATTTGCCCACTCCAGATGCAACAGGATGGAGCCCCGCCTCACTGTGCGAGAGAAGTTCGGTACTATCTCAAATTGATGTTTCCAGGCAAACGAATTGACCAATGGAGTCCCATTGACTGGCTAGCCAAGTCACCTGATATATGACCTCTTTGGATTTTTTGTAGGGGTTATTGAAATCCAGAGTTTTTGTTTAAATAGACCACGAGATATTGTTAAACTAAAGTGTCGCATGAGAACGGAAATTTCACCAGTAATGATATGAAATATTCAAGAAGGATTTGTTTCTAGGCTTGTGCACTATCAAGTTGTCAACGGCCGTGACTTTCAGCATTTACTGTATTAAGTTTTTTCTATTTATGTGTTTTGTCCAACATCATTCTTATTTTATTATTATTGCTTTCTCATATACGTACGTATAAAGAGAAAAATATGAAATAGGTTTAAATTCTCAGTTTTTTTTTTATTTCTCGACGTTTTATCAAACCATATGAACCATTACTTCTATCCATATGAAATTCTGTACGAAAATTCTTTGCCATAAACTCTAGGTCAAGTTCGTTAATGAGAAAGTTCCTTCCAGTGGCGGGGCATTTTTAGGGCCTTAGAAGGTTAAAAAAATTCAAAAAGTTACAAAATTAAAAAACAAACTGGTACTTAAAAAAACAGTGGCGCACCGTTTTTAGGGTGCAAAATTGTGCATTTTCAAATTTATAAACCGATTTATTAAGTCCGTTATTGGGCTCTAAGTATAAATCATTTGTCAAAATTAAAAAATTCAAAATGGGGGTTCAAAATGAGGGATTGCCGTGTTTAAAAACCGATATGGCTCAAATTCAGGTATTGTGGGTTTGTAAGCTGCTTATTACATATGTCAGATCAAAGTTTGTTATCATGTATAAGAAGGCATTATGCAGATAATCTGGCAGCGGTTTTTTATTATTGTGTGATATTCTTTGTTGTGCTCTTGTTTGTTTTTTATATTTTGCTTTGTTCTAGTTTGATTGGTAACAAAACCATGTTTAATAGTTTGCTACAAAACAAGTTTTTCTTTTACTGGGAGTAAATTTAAAATAATTTTCTCAATTAAATAATAATTGTCAAACGGCGCGGCAGAACCGCATAAATATCATTTGATGTGATGTTATCATTTATGAAAAATGTCGATGACGCCAGATTTTTGAGAGATGTCAATAAAAAGAAACTAATTCTATTAGGATGTGGGAATCTGAAAAACTAACGTTCTAGCGTTTTCCATAAAATCTGAAAACTACCAAATTATTCCACACTGTACAGTAATACCATGATAACTTTCACGGTTTGATCTCATAATTAGAAACACTTTTATGTTTTACATCGTTTACTTCAATATACATTATACTGTATGTATGTATATATATATATATATATATATATATATATATATATATATATATATATATATATATTGAGATGTTTAGAAAGAGGTAATAGAAGTATCAGACAGCTTACATGACATTTGGGTCATAAAAAGGGGTAATTTCTAGCTCGATACAAGTGCGAGACACAATTTTACATAAATCTGGTTCACGATGTGTTTAAAATAAATTTATTTGATATAAATTGATCTGAATATCATTTGCTTAGTTTGGTTTCATCATAAAAAGCAATTTGCTGCTAACAAAATTGTCAAGGATGTTAAATATAACCATTTTCGTAGAGTCATTCTAGTATTGCATTTATTGCAATAAAACTCAATTTTTCAAAGGTAATTTGGCAAGTAGACATTTTACAGGTATTTAAACATGGACTATGTAGTTAGGATTATGTTAGGGATAGTGTATGTTTAGTTTTTAAAGGCAGGAAATACAAAAATTTAGTAAAAGGGTTATAATATGGACAGTATAGACAATTTTCGCACACATTTTTGTTAGCAAATTAGTGACAAAAATTATAATACATGATTCACAAGAAGAAAAACATTTAGAACATTATGGCATACAAACATTTATAGTGCCGTACATTTTATAGTGAAAAATTTCAAATGTTAGACGATGAGACTTTTTCAATGCAAGACTAAATAACATTATGCATTGCAAATAAGTAGTGAGAACAATAAAGACAAGTAGTACAAACCTTAAACATAACATTTTAAGTGTTAAAAACATTTTTTAATATGAATTAATTTCATTTTTAGATTTAAGTTTGGTTACGTTGTAAATTTTAGGTTTTTCACATAATTTTATACTTTTTCCACATTATTAGATTTAGTTTTTGCTCTTAAAGCAAATAATAGATGTTCTTTCTCAATATGAATAAGTTTTTATAAGGATACAGCGTTTTTATCCGCAAAATTATGCTAAATCTGAGGTGAATTCTAGACAAATTTACAAAAGCTTAAAATTTTCATTAAATTAAATGTTTCGAACATAAAAGATATGTTTTCTTATGTAAATTGTCGTCAGAATTCCATTTTTGCAAGTAATTTTAGTGTAGCTTGTAAGTGTATATAGTTAAAAGCTTATTTTGATTAGATTAAGTTATTTCGTTTATTAGTGTTAGGAATTATTGCTTGTTAGGTGTCCTTTTATTCAAAATTTCACGTAGTGTTCATTTCCGTTTTTAATTTTCATTTCCGACCATGTATAAGAAAGTTACGGCCAAAATTCCATTTATGTACAATTCGTAATTTTGATCCTCCAATCACATCCATTGTAAATTTTGCAATATGGCTGTAAAAAAATTGAAATTTCTGTAGCAACCAGAAACATATAAAAGCAAGCGCTCAGGAAATCACTCTCTCTCTAGAATTTGTTCAAAAAGTGAAAAAGTTAAAACAGTGTTGTTAAATTTGTGATTACATAACCTAATTTATTATCGTCGAGAAATTTTACGTTACGAATAATTTCGAGAGCACTTGTTTTTGTATCGTTGGTTAAAATTAAATAGTTCGGTCACCGATACCTGTCGTTTTTAACAAAATAATTCTGTACGATTAATTGATGTTACGATTTTGTGAAGATTTGTTTTCGTGTTTTCCAATTTAAAATAATTCTTTTATACCAAATTAAATTCCATTTTTATTTGGTCAAAGTTTGTTTTATTTCTCCGGACAATTCCTTTTAAATAAATATTATTTTCGGTAACTAAAATAAAAGTGTGTTAACAAAAATCTTGGATACTTAAAAATACATTTTAAACGATATCACTCATAAAGATTTAAAACCATTTTAAATAAAAAGTTACCGTAGTAAATAAGTGTTTGGAGTTTGCCGTTTTTGGAAAGAAAACATCTTGAAGCTTGGAAGTTGGTGTCTTCGAGAACCGAGATAGCAGTTGGATATTGGTAACAACTGTAGCCGAGTGAACATTGCCTGCATCCAGCTGAAGTTTTGAAGACATCATTCTATCGACAGGAAGGACTGTATATGTGAGTCTTAAATTTTATAACCCTGTTTATTGTTATTTCCCTGCAATTTATATTTGTTACATGTATGTTATTAATTAAGAATTTCAATTATTTACTTGTGTAAACACCTCTGAAGCTAATAATTTCCTTTTCTTTTTCTAAATTTTCATTTTGATCCAAACATTAAAGTTTCTAAATTAATCATTTGACATTTTTGACAGCTTTACTTATTTTTCACTTAAGTTCATTAACGCATGCGTTTGAAAGCAAATTGTATTCAGAGCAAATTTTATACTTTAAATTCAATTACATATAGGATATTTCTTATACTTAAAAAAATTTTATCTTCAACTAAATCCCTTGAACTCTATCCCCACATGAGATTCTGAGCTAGTCCGGTGCAATATAATATTAAAGAATTAAATAATTACTTCAATCATTATTACATACAACATTTAAATTTACCTCAAATTAAATATAACTAAATCCCTTGAACCCCATCCCCTTATTCGATTTTTCGCCAAATAATTCCCTCATTTTATTAAAGCCAATACAAACAACTCAATTTATATATATATATATATATATATATATATAGAACATCCTGTATATTTTACATTTTTTTATTTTACTGCTTCAAATACATACAGTTCATCTGTCCAATGTCAACTCAAACGCCATTTTACCTTGACAGAGTCGTCTTGAGGAGCATTAGATAATTAAAAATTACTGCTTTACTTAAGAACTAAGGAAATTACTACACATATCGTTTTACTAGTACTTATAACATACAGTGAGGTTTTTTTCTCTGAACTTAGCAAAACATATTAACACCATTAACCTTATGTTCAGTTTAAAAAAAAACTAAGTGAAAGCATTACAAGAACAATTTCAAGATTATCAATCAACCATTGGTTAAACAATTGTCACTAATGTCATGAAAAACTTTAAAAACTGATTTCTTTTACAAAGTTTAATTTGCACTAGTGGTTTGCAGCATGTATTTGAAAGATGAAAATATTCAGATTCTACGCTGGTACAACATCAATATGAGTATAAGACAAGTCCGCGATTTGTTTTCTGTAAGTTATCCCGAAAGACTAATACCATATTTCGGAACTATTCACAGCATAATCAAAAGATGTAATGATGAAGGTTGTGTAATACAGTCACATAAAAGAAGAATATAATCTTGCTCTGTCTTGACAGAAGAACGAGACATGGAGATATTATGTTATGCGAGAAGAAAATCCCATTGCTCCCTCACGGATAATAGCAAATGAATTTGGCATTTCGAAATCCTCTGTTCTTAAAACTTTTAAAAAGTATAAATACAAACCTTATAAATTTTCTAATCACCAACAGCCTTTTCCTCTTGACCAAATTAAAAGAACAATTTTTTGTGAAACAGTGTTTAATTTACTAAACGAAAATGAACAGATTTTGCACAAGATAATTTTCACCGATGAGGCTGTTTGGATACCACAGTTAATTCACAGAATTATCGGTTTGTATCTAGAACTTATCTCCCCTTTCTTGTTGTCCTTGTTTCCTTATTCCAACAGGTATTGGTCACGTAAAAACCCACATGTTCAGAATTTAACACATACTCAATACAATAGGAGAGTTAATGTTTGGGTTGGAATAGTTGGAAGTACCCTTATTGGTTCATTTTTTATTAATGGCAACCTAAATGCTGCCAAAGTTTTGCAACTTCTGCAAAGAGAAATTACCCTACAACTAGAAGCCTTAAATATTGAGAACCCATGGTTTCAAATGGACGGCGCTCCATCACATTCCACAGGTCCTATTACACGTTTCCTTGCTGAAACCTTCCAGGATAGAAGATTTGGACCCATAGCTTGGCCACCGAGGTCCCCCGATTTATCACCAAATGACTTTTTTCTTTAGGGTTACCTCAAATCCAAAGTCTACAATAATATAGTAATAGAGAATACAGAAAAGCTAAAAAATAGAATACATACCGTCTGCAACGAAATGGATCATGTTTTTTTAAGAAATACTGTTCACGGATTTTACGATCGTTTAGCATGTTGCTTGATGGAGGTCACTTTGAATATTTGTTAATATGATTTCATTCAAAGATTGTCACTAAAGTTGTTACTTTACTGTAAGAATTAATGCAACAATACTTAACCTAAAAATAAAATAACGGTTCTGTCAAAATAAAAAATAACAAGTTGGGTTGCTTGCCTACCTGACATTTGTAACAAGTAACCCGTGGCAATGCATTGACTTGGTTTTTTTGAAACTGAACATAGGGTTAATAGTGTTAATATGTTTTGCTACGTTCTGTGAAAAAAACCCACTATATATACATATATATATATATATATATATATATATATATATATATATATATATATATATATTTATTTATTTATTGTTATGAGAGGTTAAAATAAACTTTGCCTTCCCCTCAATATTATTTACTAATTCTTTTGTTTTACTTATCTTTTTCTATGATTTGTTAGTTTGGTTTTAAATTTAAGACTATTCAATTTTAAAAATTTGTTGTTATAACAGTTAATATGTGTTGAGCCCCAACCTGCATAAATCTCAGGTAAATTGTTTTATAATTTTTCTTTTTTTCTAGGCTTATTATTTCAATTCCAACAAATCTGATTTGACCAAGTAAGTTAATCTTTTATTGACACATACAAAACTACGTAAATGAGATGAAAGATTTAAAATGTTAAAACTAAATGAGGATCAAATGAATTTCAAACAATAATCTCAGGAAATAAGTAAGTTTTAATATTGCCAGTGATTTAATCGATATAAAAAAATGTATTCTTTGACGAGGATGATTTTACAGGAAAACAATAAAATATAAATGTTGCTAAGCTAATCTTTACAATTGAAATAAAAAGAAGTTCACTTTAATGTGAGCTAAATCTTACTTGACATTTATATACTAAATGTTAATTACCATCTGTGTTTTCATATTGGTAAATCATGTCTAAATGGAATCTACCCACTCTTTTGTCAGAATCTTTAAAACTAAGACCATAACTATCAACATACCGTTTATGTCTCACATAAGGCCCTTCATATGGTACCAGTAACTTTGCACAAATTTGTTTGGAACCATCTGCTACCCTTAGTTTCTTCACGATAACTAAATCATCCTAACCAAAAACTACATGTTTCTTGATTTTACTGTTCTCCTTTTGTACGAACCTGTCTTGTTTTTGTCTGATTTTCGGCGTTACCAGACATAATTTCCGTTCTATTTCCTCATTGTTGTCTTTACTGACTTTCAATGGTCTATCAGAATATTGTCGCTTCATTAAGATCAATGGTGTGACTTCGGTGATTGTTAACGGCACTTCGTTGATAAATGTTTCAATCTGTTGCAAATAATGTCTCCAATGGAATATTTGGTAGCTTCCTGGATGTAACGTTCCGATCGATTTTCTTGAGGGTGTCTTATGGAACGCAAAGTTACTTGTGTGCTTCCCTTCTGCAAATTGTCTTTAAATCGAGCATTGTTGAAGTACGTCGCATTATCGGCTATTAACTTCCTCGGTCGACCTACTTTTGTACGGGATACAGTTTCGTGTACCTATTGAACAAATCAACTATGATGAGGATGTGTTTGTTCTTTCCACTCTTCACTAAGTTACTTAAATAGTCGATGGCCACTACCTCCAGTGGTTCTGTGGTCCTAATTGTTCTTATTTAGTTTTTGTTTAAATAATTGTTATATTTAGCTATAGTGCAGAGATGGCAACCTTTGACAACTTTCTTCACAACTGCTAAGTCTTTCTTGCAGAAAAAGTTTTCTCTCATAAGCAGCAAGATTTTCCTGATGCCAATATGTCCATATCGAAGATGAAAGGACAGAGCTATTTCCGTACAATACTCCCTGGTTATCAAGTATAGGTCTTGATTTTTTACTTCTTTTACAAGGATTTCATTTAATAATTTACAATTATTATGCTTATTTTTGTTCTTAAGATTATTTCGTAAGTCTTCAAACTCTTTATTCTGTTGATCTCATTTTATTCGGTGATAACTGAGTAAATCGTCCTCATGCTTCATACGACTTAAATACACCTTTATTTTATCTTTGGTAAGGTAAGAAACTTAATTCTGTCTTGTAAATGCAGTAGGTTTTTTGTTCCTTCCACGTTTTTGATATCGAAATTATATTCTTGTAGTATAAGGCTTCACCTATAAATTCTTTTATTAACGAATCTTGTCAAATGGATCTGTGCAGAGTGTTTGTCAACTATAGAACTTGTTCATGCTAGGTAGAAATTTAGTTTCATAATACAATAAATGATTGCCAGAGTCTCCTTCTCAGAAACTTAATACTTCCGTTATGCACCCCTTAAGACTCTTGAGGTAAAACATATCGTTACCTTGTATTTGTGTTAGTATTGCTGCGTAGCGTAGTCGGAAGCGTCTGTCTTTAATGTTGCAACTAATGGTAGAGATCGGCAATCCGTGCGATAAATTTCCGGAAATTATTTAAAACTCCTAAAAACCCCCGTAATTGTTTTACATTCTTAGGTCTAGGAAATTCTTTAATTTCCTTAATCCTTTCGTCATCTAATTTCATACCTTCTTGGTTAACTATAAACCCTAAACAGTTTATGCTTAATTTCAGAAATTGGCACTTTTCTAAATTTAATTTTAAATCATTGTCCTCCAACGTTTTGAGAACTATGTCTAGATGTTGTAAGTGTTCTTGAATGTTTTTACTTAATATAAGAATGTCGTCAACATAGTGTAAACAAAAAACTTCATACCTATCTAAAATCTTTTGCATTGCCCTTACTAACGCTGCACCGGAACTAGCCAACCCTAAAGGTACAAACCTGAACTGATAAGTGCTCCCATTAATACTAAATCCTATATACCTTCTTGAATCTTTGTCTAATGGTATTAACGAGAAAGAGTTTCGCATACTTAACTTAGTGTACATCTTGTCTTTGCCTATCTTTCCTAGTAATGATTCGATCTTTTGAGTAGATTCCATTTGTGGAGCTGTTCTTTCATTTAATTTTCTGGTATCTAAACATAATCTTAAGAATCGTCTTTCTTTTTAACAACAACTAGTGGATTTATGTACTTTCTGCCTTTTACATTATCTTTACAGTGATATGGAACTGAATAGGTTTGAGCTTTAAATGGTTCTCTATCGTCTACCTCTAATTTGTGCTCGTAGCCCTTAGCTACCCTAACTTCACTGTTTACCAGAATTTTATATTTTTTAAAACTTTGTATATGTCAGACTTGTAACTATGGGCACTGTCTATATTGGTCGTTTGTATTTGGTCGCCTGTATACCGTTTAGGCGTAATAAGGTTAGTTTGTAAATTCTGGGGTCTCATATGCTGGTCGTTTTCTCCGTTGTTTGTCTAATTTACAGTGTGGTCTGCAAACGATACTGTTTCACTGCCTATGTCAATAACACTTTTATGTGTTTTCAAAATGTCCATTCCTAAAATAACGTCTACTTGCATGTCCTTAACAACTAATAGTACTTGATTGATTTCTATGTTATCTATTCTAACGACCCCTATGTATCTTCTCCTAGCACATGAAAATTTTCTATTATTGGCTGCTACTGGTTCAATAATTTTAATGCCTATTGTCTGACCATCTACTCTTCCCTACCTTACTTCTAATAAATTCTTCACAAATTAAAGAAAATTCAGCCCCTGTGGCTAATAATTCCGTTGCCTTCACGCCTATCACTTCAACTTAAATATAAGGTAAACTATTTATAATAACGTTTTCCAATTCTACCTCATTACTCTTACTACCATTCGCTACGATTCTTTTGGGTCTTCGTAATAAGTGTTGATAACTTCACCCTGATCTGAAAGCAACCTAGCCTGATCTTTTAGCCATTTTGATTTAATAATTTTATCACATTTTGTAACTTTGTGATTTTTAAACCTGTATGTCCCTTTTTTATTTTATAGTTTTAATATACAAAATTAGCTTGTGCTGCTATTTATTTGTTTTTATGCAACATTAGTATTATTGAGGTCGATTTATTTTTAATGGAAATTGTATTCATTTTGTCTTGTTTATCAGTATTTTGTTCTGTGCTGCTGTCTCCGATAATTGCGTTATCCGTTTTCGCGGCTATTTTGTCTCTGATGTTTTTACCATCAGCACATCTTACTAAAAATTCAGGGAGGTTTGTACCGTTTCCTCAACAACCTGATCTATTCGGTCTTCTTTCTTAATTCGCACTGGTTGTTTTGCGTCGTTAGCTACTTTCTGCGATTGACTTACTTCGAATTCGTTTATGTAATATTTCTCGGAATTTATTCTTTCCGGGCTTCTGTTCATTTTCGTTTTTGTTCTTTCTGTTCTTTATAGTAGTCTACTGTTTAGACCACTGCCGACTGTAAGGGTTCGTATTTGGTCTTGGTTCAATGTATCGTCTTTGATTACGTCCTACCTGTTCAAACCGTCGTGGGTTGTCTCGCCGTACTTGTAATTGTGTTGAAGGTCGTACCTCGTCTCTCTAATCGTACCTTTAGATCAGCGCCTGGAGTTCAAAATATGTCCTAATGTCCTCTGTGATCACTCGATCTCTTATGTCGCCTTCAAAGTGCTCTGCCAGCTGAGCTATGATCACATTTTCATCCATCGCTTTCCCCATATGTTTACAGAGAGCATACTTGCTTATGAGGTACCTTTTCTGGTCACTGCTAAGTGTGGGTTATATTTACCTGTTTTCAGTTTCCGTTTTACTTTTTCTTGTTCGAGGTCTCCCCAGTACCACCTCGTGAATTGCGCCTTGAAATTATTGAATCCACTGATGTGGTCCTCTATTGTACCGTGCCACTTCAGAGCTTCACCTTTTAGTCAGGTTCTTATACACAATAGTTCCTCTGTTTGAGTAAAATTATGGCCATGAATACGTCGATTATTGTTTATTCGCGTTTCTAAATTTTTGAGGTACGTCATGGATGTAGTTCTTGTCCCCCACCGAACTCCTCCAATTGGTTTTCTTACCGCCTAAAGTACATTGGAGATCCAGGTACCACAGTTCTTGTTACTTTTATTTCCATTTCTTCTGCCCGTTGGTCCGTCTCCTCCTTGAATCCGTTAGAGAAAGACTCTTCTTGATTTAACCTGTCTTCCATTTCCCTTCTCATCCTGTTGAGGTGTCCATTTATGTCTACGGTCCAATTCACTTTTCGTATCTGCTCGCTCATTCTGGACCTGCTTCGTGCAACTGTCTATTGCCTGATGCAGTACTAGTCCTGTCGAGTGGATTTGTTTCTCGATGTCTATGAATTTGTTTTATGTTTCTGTTATATATTGTTCAAGTTTTGCTTCCATTATTTCTACTTTTTTTGTAAGTTGCTCTGTAAGCTTTGTTTTTAAGTCTTCTATTTTTGCTTCCAATCTTGTGCTGCTTATACCCCATCGTTGCTACTTTTGTGTTTAATTCTGCCATGCTTTTTCGGTCATCCAGCACGTAGCTCTCGTTTCGTGCCTGACTTTCCTGCATAAATTTTATTATCTGTTCCAGTTTTCCCTGTAGAACCTGTACTACGTGTGCTGGGGTGTCTTCGGTGTCAAACTTGCTGGTTTCCTTGCTCACATCCATCGATATGTGTTCAGGTATCTACTCCAACACCTGGACTAAGGCATTTTCCAAGGAATCTTGTGTATGTTTTATTCCGGATGTGGCAATTCCGATTTCTATGGAGGATTGGACAATGTAGCCGTCAATGTAGCCGTTTTCCATAATTTCTTAAGAAATATTCTGTTTTTAAATAGAGACACGTCAATGGTCACTCGTCGTGGCCCCACGTTCTTGGGTTACAATTAATTATTATGAGAGCTTATAATAAACTTTACTTTCCCCCCAATATTATTTACTACATTTCTTTTTTTATTTTAATAACCGTTAATATGTGTTGAGCGCCAACCCGTATAAATCTCAGGTAAATTGTTACAGAATTTCTCTTTTTTAGGCTTAATGTTTAAATTCCAACAAATCTGATTTAACCAAGTAAGTTAATGGAATAAATTATTATTGATACATACAAAATTACGTAAAATAAATGAATCACTCCAGTGGCGTTTCTTAGGTAGGTTTAGTATAAATTTAATTAAGCATAAGTTTGGTATGTATTGTTAATTGAGTTAAATAATTATCAAATGAATTTCAAATAATAATCTCAGGAAACAAGTGAGTTTTAATAAGGCGAGTGAATTAATCGACATAAAAGAAATCTATTCTTTGACATGGACGATTTCACAGGAAAACAATACATAACAAACTTATGCTTAATTAAATTTATACTAAACCTACCTAAGAAACGCCACTGAGTGATATATATATATATATATATATATATATATATATATATATATATATATATATATATATATATATATATATATATATAAGTATTACTCTATTTGTTATAAGCGTAATTATTTACATTCTACACTCTATACCTTCTAAAACAAAATAATACTTTCTAACAAAGTATTAGCATGATGCTTTTTGTTTTTGACGAAAAAAGATTTAGAGAGACAAGGGTTTAAAGCAAGGATTATTAAAACAGCTCTACAGTTACATTTTTCAGTATATTTACTAAATAGGTTATTAAATTAGTAAATCCTGAATTTTAAATATCTTTTAATCTGAACAGGAATTTCAAACGTTAACCTTTTTGTACTGTACAAACAGATCTTAAATACGAAGTTTGATTTACAAAGTCGTGCTTCTGTCACACCGTCCTAAAGCAGTGATGTAATTACAGATTTCCTCAAAATTCTCTAAATTGAATTTTAAACATAGTCGTAAACTTTTTAAAAATAAAATAAGTATAATCAATATCATCTCTCAGATTTTCTTCTAGTCTATCTTATAATTGAAAAAGTTTATCAATTGAAAAACGTTTTACTAACGCAAGAACTTTACTAATATTGATATTCGCTAATCTAACTCTTCGTTTCCCAAAACAACTGTAAAATCTGTATTTACCACAAGTTCGAACGGAAACAACCAAAGTGAAATAAATTTTGTTTGTATAGTAAGTTCTTGTGTTATTTGGAAAAAAAAATAATTTAGTAAACCAGCAATATTTATCGATTCCGATTTTTCAAATCAAATAGTTCTATTTGTCGTTTTATCATTTATACTTATAAATCCGTATGAAGATAAGCATAGAAATAACTCTACTTGCTTAATTGTGTTACATGCCAGATACTAATTAGAGCATCAAGCCCGTAAAGCAATTGCTCTATCCATCCTCCTAAGTGTTCCTGAGTGCTTTAGCACGATAGGCCAAATTTAGCCTGTTGAGGTCCACAATCATAAAAAAAAGCACAGCTCAGTGGTGTGGGCGGGATTATTACTTAATGCTGTATAAGAGCACACGCCAACTTCAAAAACGTCAAAATCCCGTAAAAATATCAAAAGGCGCCACCTGTTAAATACATTTATAGTAGGAAATCGTCATGAACTAGATATTTTAAATGGTCTAACAGGAAACCATACTGTTCACTCAAAAATAAAACCCTCCTCTCTACTAAAATTCTACTCCAAGAATGTTTACACAAAGTTCCCCTAATTCTCAATAAAATCGTAAGCTCATAAAAAAGCCGCAAAATGCGATAATAATCCCAAAACTAATTAAATATTTCGATAAAATGGCTCAAGTACCCAAAAATAACTGTTCAAAACGATATTTAATTATGTAATGTAACTTCGACTACCCTCAGCACTCTCGTATGCCAAAAAAACAGCTGTTCAGTCAACAACCGACTCACTACTTACCTACGTTACTTTATAATCCACGTTACCTCACTCAATAAATCTAATTTTCAATAAAATTTTACTGCAAAAGAAGAAATCACTTCAAGCCAATTTACAACTAGTCGCTAAAATTCAAGAAAATACTATAATTCATCAACCTTTAAAAGTTACGGTACAATTCAGTAAATCAATAGATAAAGCTTTCGAACGCAATTACTTTACTTCAAATAAACACAAAAATAATGACGTTCATTCAACGACTCAATCTCATAAAAAAGAACTTTTAAAATGTGCGTAAATATGCTGCATAGTAAAGTACATTAACCTAAAGATACATACTGCGCTGGTGATTCTAAGTTTGACCTAAAATGGCAATTATCAATGCTCTTAAAAATTTCAAAGTGCACTACTTAACTTGAAATAACTTCTAAATTAGTTATAATTTACTAGAAATGTAATTATTACGTTTGTTTTACTAATAATTAGAATTATTGCTAAGATTACACTCCCGAAAAAATTTTGAGAATAGTTATCAAAAATCTGGCAACGGCATTATTAAGTAGCAATATATAAATATAGTATATCGTAACAATTTCAATGGTCACCGGTATCAGAAACGGGATAAAATAAAAAAATTTTTGGATATACATTGCTACGCCAGCGCAGTAAGGAATAATAAATAAATAATGTAGGATTTACATAAAATTCTAGCGTAACAATACAACATATACAAATATAAATATATATATATATATATATATATATATATATATATATATATATATATATATATATATATATATATATATAACAGGGTGTTACAAAAGGTTCTGGCTATACGTTTTGGATTTTATGGACAATTTTGAAAAAAATCAAGAATAACTTTTTCGATTTCGGCTTCATTTAGCCGCTAACCGCCATTCTGTATTTTTTTTAAATAAAATTATATCTGTGTTGTTTTTCAAGATATTTTCATAAAAATTGGTACACGGATGTATCTTACAAAGACGAAACATAGGAAAAATATTAATTTACGTAATTTAATTTTTTTTAAAATGGCGGCCATGTCAATTTTTTAACGTGAAATTACTAAAAAACCGTAGCCCAAATGAAAATTTTACAAGAGACTAAATAATTTGTAAATTAATTTATCTTCCTAATGACGCCTTGTTTGTTGCAATCGGTTAAGAAATAAGGAAGATTGTAGTTTTCACGTTACGCGTTACTAGTTAATCGCGGTGCAGGAGTAATTCAAACAACAAGTAGGCGGCAGGCTTTATTCGCACAAGAACGGACGTGGTCGACAAATAAATAAATACAATAGCGTAAATAATAATACATAGCATAAATAAATAAATACAACTGTCACTGCAACAATCAATTCATTTACAAAGGAAAATAAAATTACCTTTTCAGGCTAAATTTATGTTTTACTAATTAAAAAAACAACTATAAAATGTTCGCGATCGCGGGGACTCAGTTAGGTCGCTATTACTGATTTATTTGAAATTTATCTAAGTAAGGTTAGTAAGGCATTTAGTATAAACACATTCAATGTCACTTTATTAAAATTCCGGTATACTGTTATCTAACCTGCTACATTTTCAATACAATGCCGCAACAATGAAAACATCTGATAATAATTAACGAACAGCTGTTAAGTGTAAACAAAACAAACGCAATACTACCAGTGACAGTTCCCGTGTTGACTTTTATCTTTAGGGACATTTAAAATCCCTGGTCTACCCAACTCCGGTTGCCAATGTTGGAGAGCTGAGACAGCGGATTGAGCATGGAATGAAACGAATCAGGGATACGCCAGGACTGTTACAACGAGTTAGGGAATCCATGTTACGTCGACTGCGGCAATGTGTTTTCAGCAACGGTGGTCACTTAATATGAGCAATTTGTTGACCAAAATATTTATTGGATTTGCTTTATGAGAATTGTTGTATTTATTTATTTATTTATGCTATTTATTATTATTTATGCTATTGTATTTATTTATTTGGCGACCACGTTCTTTCTTGTGCGGACAAAGCCTGCCGCCTAATTGTTGTTTGAATTGCTCTCGCACCGCGATTGACTAGTAACGCGTAACGTGAAAACTACAATCTTCCTTATTTCTTAACCGATTTCAACAAGCAAGGTGTCACTAGAAAGATAAATTAATTTCGAAATTATTGCGTCTCTTTTAAAATTTTCATTTGGGCTACGGTTTTTTCGTAATTCCACATTAAAGAATTGACATGGCCACCATTTTGAAAAAAATTAAATTACGTAAATGAATATTTTTCCTATGTTGTGTCTTTGTAAGATACATCCGTGTACCAATTTTTATGAAAATATCTTAAAAAACAACACAGATATAATTTTATTTAGAAAAAATACAAAATGGCGGTTAGCGGCTAAATGAATCCGAAATCGAAAAAAAGTTATTCTTGATTTTTTTTTCAAAATTGTCCATAAAATCCAAAAACGTATAGCCAGCCCAACCTTTTGTAACACCCTGTATATATATATATATATATATATATATATATATATATATATATATATATATATATATATATACAGGGTGAACCGAATTTAATTTGCGAATACAGAAATATCGAAAACCGTAATAGATAGAGTATCGGTTAAATGAGAAATAAGTTTCATAATTTGTTGGGTAGTACATGAGTATAAAGAAGTTTGGTTTTTTCCGACTAGTTCCGGAGATATTCGACAAAATCCGAAAATGCTCATTTTCGTTTTGTAAGACTAGCGTTGTTATTATAACAGATATCAAAAGAATTACTCTAAACTTTTTTTTTTAAATAAAATTTACTACAACTTGCCATACCAAAAATTTCAATACGACGTTTTGTCTTTTCGGGACCACCCTCAACAATATTTTTTTAAATACGGACCTGGATTTTTTACTACAATTTTTTGTAAGGTTCTTATAGCTTAATACAATGATATAAAATTCTTGACTATTCTACTAAGTTTCGTCTGTGAAAAATCATCTTTATAGTTTCTTACTGAAATGAATTAAATTTTTTACTACATTTCTTTGTAGGTTTTGTATAATCTTAATACACTGCTATGGCATTCCTAACCATACACATTTCATCTATGATCATCATCTATAAGCCTTTTGTAATAGTCTTTAAATCAGTATTTATAAGAAAATATTGATAATCACAAAATTTGATTTGTAACACTACTACTGAATACTTTACTGGAATCAGTTCTTAAAATTGTGTTTACAATATCATTTTTTCTACTTGGCGAATCTACAATGTGCCCTTCTGCAACGGCGGACGATTTCCATCCAGCATTTTGCTTCAGTCAGTAAGTCTGCTCCTGACTTAACTAAAATAGAAGCAGATGACCGTCTGAAGGAGCGGCATGTACATAGGTGGGGACTGGACAACTTAAAAAATTTAACAATATCGCTTGAAGTTCTTCCTATTTTATTAATCCCCACTACTTGTCTAGTACATCTTCCGGATTGATAATTGGCGAAAGGTTTTTTCTGTTAAATTTTTGGGACGCAGAGCCATATATTTTCTAAATAGATCCAAATGCTCTGTAATACTGAATTTTCGTGTTACTTTTGTTTTCGTATCTCGAAGTAACACTACAAAAACTGATCTTAAATCTTGTACATCGTACGTTTCTAATCTTCTGAGAGCACCAGCAACCCCAAATAATAGGATGACCTGAAATAATTAATAATCTTATAGTGTCAGTTAACGTTCATTACCCTCCAGGAGTGTTAAATTACAATTCTTGGAAAAGTTCATTGATCTTTTATAGGTCAAAGCTCATTGAACTTTAGGGGTATCAATTTTTTGTATATCTGAAAATAGAATCAAAGTTTATTGACCTTTTCTAGAAGTAGTTTGGTCCTTCCAACCTCGCATTTCCGCGAATCCGCAAAATTTTGGGGTTCCTGAGTTTTGGTTCTATTTTTAGATCTCCAAAGAATTGACGTCGCTAGAGGTCAATGAACTTTGACCTAGAAAAGGTCAATTAACTTTTTTCCACGAATTGTAATATAACAACTCTAGACGTCAATGGACTTTATTACGTGCAAATCTACACGTTGTACAAAAACTCACCGTGACAGAACCAAGATAGCCATAGGGTGTGCCGGAAGCTCAGTGAAAGTAGACATGGTATGAGTCCTTACAGTGATGAAGGTGGTAGCTACAAATTAAGAGAGAAGAGAGGGCGCCAGCTAGAATTAATAAAAGTAGCCCTAAGTAATAAGGGAGCATTACTCACTTTCCTAGCGAAGTAACAAATATCAATAAGGATCTGGACCGTATCTTAAAGAAACACTACGAGCTAGAACGAAAAAAAGTTAACATATTGCTTCTATTGTCGGTAAATAAATTAAGCTATGTTGAACAAAACCAGGTAAATCAATTCCAAAACTTAATGACTTAATTAATGTTCTTTGAAATTAGAATGCAAGGTTGAGTGCATTCACTCGTTCAAATGTTATGTATAAAATATAAACAGATGAAATTAAAGCTGGCACTGTAAAAATTGACCAAACCTACACATAAAGCGAATCGCCTTTTGCAAGTAAATACCTAAAAGCTATGTATAACACTTACATTTCTGCCAAATAAGGTAGGGGAAGTATATACAATTATATAGGTGCAGTTTGTTCACATATATACAAATAAAGCATCAGAGCACAAGTAATACAAAAGCTTCGACCTATAAAAGATCAATGAACTTTTCCAAGAATTGTAATTTAACACTCCTGGAGGGTAATGAACGTTAACTGACACTATAAGATTATTAATTATTTCAGGTCACCCTATTATTTGGGGTTGCTGGTGCTCTCAGAAGATTAGAAACGAACGATGTACAAGATTTAAGATCAGTTTTTGTAGTGTTACTTCGAGATACGAAAACCAAAGTAAAACGAAAATTCAGTATTACAGAGCATTTGGATCTATTTAGAAAATATATGGCTCTGCGCCCCAAAAATTTTACAGAAAAAAAACCTTTCGCCAATTATCAATCCGGAAGATGTACTAGACAAGTAGTGGGGATTAATAAAATAGGAAGAACTTCAGGCGATATTGTTAAATTTTTTACGTTGTCCAGTCCCCACCTATGTACATGCCGCTCCTTCAGACGGTCATCTGCTTCTATTCTAGTTAAGTCAGGAGCAGACTTACTGACTGAAGCAAAATGCTGGATGGAAATCGTCCGCCGTTGCAGAAGGGTACATTCAAGATTCGCTAAATAGAAAAAATGATATTGTAAACACAATTTTAAAAACTGATTCCAGTAAAGTATTCAGTAGTAGTGTTACAAATCAAATTAATTGATAATAAATTGGGAGAAGCGTCTATCTATAAGTTTGAAAATTTAACAAATTGCACAATTGCTATTACTAGTACTATAGTTAGTGTATTTATACCGCCTAAACGGCTCGTGTTGCAAACTCCTCACTTGTGCATAAACCTTGACTTCACACACTTGTTACACAATATACTGTACTCTTGGCCAGAGCAGCAGTTATTTTTATAGTCAAACTCAAGGGCGGGTTGTTCGTTTTGCCCATATTTTTACCGCTACTTACTTCTTATTATCATGTTATTAAGGGCCTAAGAGGAGTATGCTTCTAGATACGAAATTTTAAACGGCTGCTAGCTGCTATTGTTGTAGGCGTTTTACTGGGCAGTTGTTGACACGTCTGAAGCATTCACTGTAGGAATACCGGATACCAAATACGCTTTCGGTATACCTGCCTTGCGGTTTCCAGTTTTCCGAACACACAGCTTGCGTATTGCACAATTATTTATGGAACAATTCAGTACCTCAAAGTGACGATGACGGACAAGAGGATATGCCGCAAGATCAGCTGCGCCCATTACAATCAACTAATACTCGAAGTGCACAGAAAGCTTTTGCGATTCGACACAATTTTACTAATTATTTTAACCCTGCAGGAGCTGTACCTTAATGTTGCTAGATGGAAGTACTGAGATATACAACGTACGTAATCACCGGTTTACATTCCGACTTCTTTAGCAATTTCCTCCCACTTTTCAGTTTTTAGTCTTGTCCTCATGTAGTCTATATGACTTGTATCGCACAAAACTTGTCGAATCCGCACGGCCTCAATTAGTTTTTATTCGATGCTTTTAGAAACACTCACGGCAATTTTAGAACGAAAACTGCGGCAACTACACTACGATCCGCAGGATCACGTTAAGCCAAAACCGCGAAACGTGACGCTACAAAGAAATATGCGCATTGACTATTTTTATTTAGGTTCACAAAAACTCACCCGATTAAATCGTTATAGAACTTACAGAACTCTGTAATGTGTTGTTTGGTTTTTTGAGAAATTGATGGAGTTTTCACAAAGGTCTTTTCTGGATTACATTCACCAATATTAATAGGGTCTCTTTGGTTTTCTTGGATATTCATTTTGTCGTATTCAAGGCCAAAGTCGGTTTTATAAAAAAATTAAATTGGAATATTTTGTTTACCTTTATAGCTTGAATTTCATTCCACAAAACCTTTTCTTGTTTCAAATTAATTGAAAAATTTTTCGCCAAGTTTTAGCTAAATTGTTTAAACCCAGTAAATCGTCTGTAGCAATCGTCAGTAACATTCACAATGTAGTGTTTGCCGTCTTTCTTGGACACTCTGATAATCGGAGGCCACTGGGAGGATATATAAATAGAGGCACTTTTTAGTACCCTACGCTTCTTGGCGTGCATTGAATCACCCTCCTTCTGAGTGTGACCTACTCTAAGAAATTTATGCGTAATGCTCCTTATGTCGAATTTATTAATTGCGCAGAGATACATAGACGCGACTATTTTATTTTTATTTGGTACCACTCAGTTGTCCGAGTAAGACATTACTTCTTTTCCTACACACTCACATGTCAGATACTGCAATAGGCAAGTTGCTATTTCGTTAGCACCATTATTGTAATTGCCTCGTGCCAAAAGTAACAAAATCCACTTTTGATGGTATTTCAAACACCGTAAAGTTCAAACAATTTAAACGGCATTTGTAATAAAATGATGAAACATCTCCACAAGGCATCGGCAAGATTGCTTGTAAGTCAAGGCACGCTACTGTAAATGAAGGATTTTCTTTGGCTTTCTCCACATCCTGAGCCTTTCCTTCCCTGCTCTTGATTTTGTTTTTTATGTGCTTTTCATGTGCTTTCTGGACTAACGATTTTTCTTCTGTGTTAGAATTTTTAATGGATTCGCAAATAGCACAAAAAATGATATGGTAAAGTGGGTTTTGAAAATATGCTCAAAGGTACACTTTTTGCAACCAGAAATCCTTGAGATTCTTGCTTCGATTTATAATAGCGGTACATTTGCGCTAACGTTAAAGATACGTATATGAACACCCGCGTGGTCTGTGCTCTTAAATAATGTGATTCTATTCGTTCGATTGAGTTGATATGCATTATCTCCTAGTTTCCAAAAAGATGTATGAAGCGCTAATCTATCAGCATCAGTAAATTTAGTGTTACACCCTGATCTGTATTTTTCTGTACAAGGAGGTTTAAACGTTTTCCAAAAATCTCCCTGCCACCTTTAGACAAACACGGCAAACCTGAATTTACGCGCAATTTTTTCACGTCCATGTTCCAAGAACCTGGTCTAGGAATCCTTTTACGAGTTTTTTCGTCTCTCTTTGAGCTTCAGCAAGTCACTTTTTCGATATCATCATTCCACTGGATCTCGGTTTCAGAATTTGTGTTTCTTGACGAACTGGAAGTATCATCTGAGGGTAAACAATCTTTATTCGTAATGGTGTCATCAAAGCGGACTTCATCATGATTAATATAGAAAGCAAATGAGCAGAAAAAGGGGAAGGTTGTGAGAATAGTTGCAAACCTCGTCCTTTTGCTTGTTGTCTACGGAAGTGATAATATCTCCATTGCAATGTTCCGATACTACACTATACCCAAAGCATCCTGGTGAATCTACAGGTGTTTTAACCTTTATGCACATAGTAAGGTACCCGGGCACCTTTTGCTTTTTCATTTTTGTTTTTTCTTTGTTTTTCGTTTAGCTAAATGTCTGGTAATCATAATTATCCTAAAGCAATCTATTTTAAGTTGTTTGTCCATAAACACAGCGATGTACATATACCAAAAAGATTAAATTTACACCAAAACATAATTTTATACTTCAAACACATGCATAAGGTACCGGGGTACCTATTTTAATTTGCATGGAAATAGCATATGAGTATTTATTTGCTATCTAAATTTTATGTCGATAAGGGAAATAAAAGTGTTTAGAGTACAATTTATGGTAAAAAAATTTATTATTTATAAAGAAGCGAAATTTTTTACAATATGATTTATACAGTGCATTCCAAACATTTTGTAATGGATTCGGAATGCTTGTTACAAACTGGCCGTTCGCATTCTTCCCTTGGTGTTGCTACCGTTGTAGGATTTGAAAGAACCGCAACTGGATGTCCTAATATTGCCTCTATCCCAGATCTGGTTGAAAAATGTTTCAAAAAGGTCGGGTCTTTTGAACGCAACTAAATTGCGGGCATCGATAATTGCTTTCCCAGATCTCTCAACAAAATTCGTCTGCTATGGGTTGACCTGGTAGTGGCAGGGTTAATTTCTGAGTAGATAATGTAAGCTGCTAAGGCAGCTACGTTCAGCATGTTGTAAAACATGGCATATGGCCAACGTAAGGTCTTACGTTTAGTTGAATAATGGGTAACCATTTTATCCATATTATCTACTCCGCCCTTGGTCGAATTGTAGTAGATTGTAATTTCGGGATTTTGTTTTGGTCCAGTGATGTTGTTGGTACTATGCATGGTTGAAAGCAATGTCACTCTCCGCTTCTTCGGTACATACGAGCAAATGGTGATTTTGCCATCCTCGCTAAACCCGAATATCGAGGAGTCTTCCACCTTCCCCTTACTTTTTTTCATTTCTTTTGGAATGCAGGCCTTATTTTGCTTTAGAGTTCCTACGAGAGAAAGGTTCCAGGAGAGTAATAATGAAGCTAAAGGTAATGTACTAACAAAATTATCCATCGTTATATTCCTTCCAGAGTCTTTGAATCGATAACATAGATCCTTAACAACTCGTCCTTGGTCTTTTTCGGGGCCGTTTAGATTTTTCTCAATGTAAATCTGTCCAGTAATTGGGTTAGACGTTTGTGCATGGCACGTCCACCATATCTTTATGCCATACTTAGCAGGCTTGGACGGAATATATCATGTAAATCTAGTCCTGCTCATCTACAGTAACACACTCGGATGGTACATATTTGGATGATAAGTTAGAGTTTAACATCAACCAAATATCTGTAATGGCTGCTGCCTTGTCCGATTTCAGGCGCTCGTTTCTGGTGGCATCGTTATCAAAGCGAATAAATCTGCTAATCTCACGAAATCTGTTATTTCCCATTGCTGCCCTATACAGCAGGATTTCCATAGCACTGTGTAATGCTCATTATTGGAATGGTAAACACCCATTCTTATCAAGACCCCAATATAAGCGTACAGTTCATCTTCTTTCAAATCTCTCCAATTCTTCCTGCGTTTATTGGGGTTTTGTGTGTTCCACTTCTCACAGGCATCTTCAGATTTCCTGTTGGTTTCTCGTACAATTATATTTACTATCATCTCGGAAAATATGCGTATCGGCAAAAGATAACAATTTTGTCGGTGGCACGGGACCAGGCTTCTTGTGAATAATATTGTGTTTTTGCACAAGAGTAGATTTCGGTGGAGATTTTATCCATTTCGTGCCATTTTTAGCTATCAGAAGAGATTCCGGTCCTCAGCCTCTTTCTCGTCGCCACCTGCAGAATTTTCATCCAACTCTATCTATATATCTGCATCATCATATACATCTTCGGACAGATCTGATAAATTATCTGTTGGTTCCTGTGGTAGTTATTCGTCCTAAGGATCCTCATTGTTATATTCAGAATTACTAACACCAGACTCCTCATCGTCGATTAGGGATGCCAAATAATCTTGTTGCTGTTCATAAGAAAACCTAGATATAAAAAATACCTTTCTAAAAGACTATCCCACTAATTACAAAATTTCGAAAACGTACCGTTCATATTCTGCTGCCGATAAATCTTTCATTCTTCCAAACCACTTCAATGACAAATTTTCAAAGAATTATTGTACTTTACACTTCAAAGTAAAGAATAGTACTGACTTGAAAAGCTCTTTTGCATTGAATATAAATGCTTTGGAAAGAAACTTATTTTCAAAAGAATTGCATTTAGGTAATTTGTAGAAATTCCATTTTGGAACAAAAATAATGAAAAGATAATTAGATAATCGTTAGTAATGACCATTTAATTTGAAATTTTAAATTACTGAATATTCTTTTGGCTTTGTACAATATTTATTTGGAACATGATTTATTGAAATGATAATTACTAATTAACAATTAGTAATGACTATACACCGTGTCCAAGATAAGGATGCCCAATACGGGGATCTCGGAAACGGTAAGAGATGGAAGGTCGGTTAAATGGAACAAAAGTTACCCATTTGAGAGGATGTATTTATGGTCTTTGCAGAACTCGAATATCTCTTTTAGTTTTAGAGATATTTGAAAAAAAATGAATTTTCTGATTTTCGTTTTTATTTTTTTCTGACCTTATCTGAAGAGCTATCAAGAAAAGAAGAGCACATTTTCATTACCACTTTTCTAACTATACTTAATGCTGTTATTCAATTTTTGATACAACGTTTCGTTTGTTAGCAACCATCATCAACCTTATTTTTTTAAATACAGGAAAAAATTATGTTTGCCATATTTAAATTTTCTCCTTGATTCTGAATTCAACGGTATATAACACTTTATATTTTTGATACGTTTCGGATGAGAAAATTCATATTCAATGTAAAACATCGAAAACGTACAGTTAAAACTAATACTAGAAACATTAGAAAACCGCAAAATTATTATAAAATTATGTTTTGTAATTATAAATGATAGACAAATAAAAAACAAATTTATTTTAAAGGTTAATAAACTCACAAAAGATGTTCAAAAAGATTCCCGTTATTTTCTAAATACAGGGTGATTCGCGAGGAAGTGGCAATATTTTAAAAATATGTCGAGGAAGCCAAAATAAGTAAAATAAACTCATATGTTCAAGTCCGGTTTTCATTTGTTTCAGAGATATTTAAAAAGCAAACAAAAATGTATTACAAAATCAATTACAAAAATAAACAAAATAGCATTAATTTACAAAAAATGTTCGAAGCATTAATTTACGAAAAATTTTCGAAAACACCACCGCCCACTTGGATACACTTATTTGCGCGTTTATAAACTGCACTAGTAGCGAGTTTCAATGAACGATTGTTCGCTCTAATGATAGCTGCTGCATTAAGAATGCGATCTAGTAACGCTTCCCTCGTTTCCACTTTGGTAGCATAAACTAACGACTTCATCCATCCCCAAAGGCAAAAATCGAGGGGAGTGAGATCCGGTGATCTCGATGGCCAAGAAAGCGGACCGCCTCTGCCAATTCCAAGATCGCCGAAAGTGGTATTCAGAAAATTTCGTACATTATTTGAATAGTGAGGAGGCGCTCCATCATGTTGGAAGATAATTCGTTGTCGAATATTTAAAGGTGCTTCGTCCAATATTTCTTCTAATGGTCTTCTAAAAAACGTAAATATCCTTGTCCAGTAAGGTGGGCTCTAATACGAAAGGACCGATTAATTGATCATTTAGAATACCGCACCAAACGTTAATGCTAAATCGATGTTGGAAATTGTGTTCTATCGTAGTATGGGGATTTTCGTCCGACGATCGATGATTATTGTGGCAATTGTTAATTCCATCTCGCGTAAATTGAGCTTCATCCGACCACAAAATGTCTTTACACAATCTTCTGTTTTCCCGAATCCAATGACAAAATTGTAGCCTTAAAGGATAATCGCCTTCGTGGAGATTTTGTACTTTTTTGCAAATGATAAGCGTTCAAACCTTGTTGCTTAAGTGTTTTCCAAGCCATTGTTTGTGGTATTTCAAATTGGATTGCGATGCGCCTTGTACTTATCTCTGGATTTTCGTCTACCACATCCAGAATATCTTCTTCAAGTCCAACAGCGATTCCGTGTTCTCTTTCAGAAACAATACTTGCACTTGGAAATGTCCCAGTTTCGCCGGCATGTGTAAAAACAGTTTGAAATACTCGCTTGTTAGGAACTCTTCGATTCGGAAAACGACGTCGATACTCCTCCACTGCACGAACATTACTACCATTACAGAACCCATAAACAAATATCATATCGGCATATTCTTTATGACTAAATTTGTTTGTTGAACAACTGTCACTTTAACAACCAACTGTCAGTTTTCATTTCAGTTGCCTACTTTCACCTAATTACACATAAGTTCTGGTTGCGTAATCCAGAAAGTCAACTCTTAAAAATAAATACCCTGTTAGGGAATTTTGCAAATATTGGCGATAGTGAGAACGTTCTTGGTGAGAATTTGTTAGCCGCCAAATTTAAAGTTACTAAAAGGGCAATAATTATTTTAAAAGTTTCCTTTCTGGATTTCGCTCTCAGAATTACGTGCATAAGGTCAACACATCAACGTACTTCGTAATAGGCAAAAAATTGATGAGATTTGACATTTTAAGAAAAAGTCAATTATCCCTGAAACAAATGAAAATCGGACTTAAACATATGAGTTTATTTTACTTATTTTGGCTTCCTCGACATATCTTTAAAATATTGCCACTTCCTCGCGAATCACCCTATATAAATAGCTCTTCTAACTGTAGCACCTAAAACATTCTTCAGCATTTGAGGAGTAATACTAGCAAACGCTTCGAAAACTAATTATAAAATTTCTTCGTTTTCAATATCGGTTCTATAAATGTAATTTTTAATATATCCCCAAAGAAAAAAATCCAAAGGTGTTATATCTGGAGAACGGGCTGGCCACAGTACATTTGCGTGAATGCCAATACATCTTTCTGGAAATCTAACTGACAGGTATTCTCTGACATCTCTGGAATTATGTGCTGGTGCACCGTCCTGCATAAACCAGCAACCTTCAACTTCTTGGAAAGGAAAATCATTCAAAGCTATCTCTAATTCATTTTGGAGTAAAATTTGATAACCTTCAGAATTTAAGGACTCGTGGTAAATGAAAGGAGTACCGAATATAGCAACCCACATATTAGATCCGAAACGGTGTTGGTGTTTGGCCGTTTTGTACAGACGTGGATTTACTATTGCCCAATAATGAGCATTTCTACGATTAAAAATTCCATTATTATTAACCATACTTTCATCGGACCATATTATTTTATTCGGAAAAGATTCATTGTCTTGAGATTGACGTGTATACCATTCGTAAAATATTCTACGTCTTTCTGGGTCACCTAATCGAAGTCCTTGGCAAATTCTAAATTTATATGGATGTACTTTCTCCTGCTTTAGAACATAATAAGCTGTGGAATGGGCTATGCCAATTGCCTCTTTAATTTTCCTAGTAGAAACCTCTGGATTTTCGGTTACAGCTATTAAAACAGTATTGGCTTTTTCTTCATTGCAAGGTTTTTTGCGAGATTTTACAGGTTTTTTGAACGCACCATATTCTTTTAGATTAACTGCTGATGTGCGAAAAGTTCTTTTGTGAGGTTGATGCCTTTTTGGATATTTGTTTAAACACATTATTTCGGCTTCAGAACAATTACGTTGACACAAAATGTAACACGTCAGTATATCGATTTCATTGTTTGAAAAATGTACTCCTACTATAGTGTTTTTAGGTAAATTACAAATGTAATTAACTCAAAGACCACCAAACAAACGTAATACGGACAACAATCAATTATGACAGGTGGGTAAACAAAACGCAAAGCCAACTTATGTTTCTAGTATTAGTTTTAACTGTACGTTTTCGATGTTTTACATTGAATATGAATTTTCCCATCCAAAACGTATCAAAAATATAAATTGTGACATATCGTTGAATTCAGAATCAAGGACTGAATTTAAATACGGCAAAAATATTTTTTTCGTGTATTTAAAAAAATAAATTTGATGATGGTTGCTAACAAACGAAACGTTGTATCAAAAATTGAATAACAGCGTTAAGTAGAGCTAGAAAAGTCGGAATGAAAATGTGCTCTTCTTTTCTTGATAGCTCTTCAAATAAGGTCAGAAAAAAATAAAAACGAATATCAGAAAATTCAATTTTTTTCAAATATCTCAAAAACTAAAAGAGATATTCGAGTTCTACAAAGACCATAAATACATCCTCCCAAATGCGTAACTTTTCTTCCATTGAACCGACCTTCTACCTCTTACCTTTCGGAGATCCCCATGGTGGGCATCCTTATCTTGGACACGGTGTGTAATTAGAAAATTTAAACATTCTTGCGGTTTTGGAGAATATTTATTTGGAAATTTCAATGTCGGGCGCAAAACGGCATTATTCATATTATGGAGATATTTCAAAAAGAAAACAAGCTAACTGCTTAAGAAAGACAGTGCATTCTAATTCCGTGCCTAATAAACCAGATTTTGGTAAAATAAACCAAAAAATATTGATTTTCCTATGCAAACCAACTGTAGGTACCCGGGTACCTAACTATGCGGGATAGGTATAAAAATTGTGCATGCACATAAAGGTTCATTAATCCTGAGTGCTAATGTAAAAATAAGCACATAATGGATGTTTCATGTTGAACATAAATAGTGCAACTTACAGTATTTTGGTACGGCTCACAAATGTGGTCAGTGTATTCTGAGTCATTTACCCCTAAATTGAATAAACCACGTTGATTCTTTGAACACTAAACAAATAAAATTGAAATAGCTAACAATATTGGTCGTCATGAATCATTATGATCGATTAATATAAACTTACTTCCTATAACACTGCATTAGGAACCAAATAATTACAATTTCTTAATTCGGTATATATTTGTTCTGATCAACAGGTGTTCTAAAATATATAAATGCTTCAATTAGAGATAAGAATTAATACCTACCTATTTCTTTAGCATAACTTCACTACCTTCTGTATCCTTATCTTCAACTATGCTTTTCTCTAAAGCAGCATTTACTAACTTCCTTGCACGAGACATAATAATGAGCAAATTGGTAATAAAATGTTTAGCTTAACCCATTGCCTGCCATGAGCCCCGCTTGGATTTTGTGTTTCAAGGAGTATGGGTTGGCAACACTTACTTATAGGCACGTAACACCTGTTTACAGACACTATTAGACTGTTTGAGGTTATGTTGATGCACATTAGAAGTTATTTTGATGCCTTTAGGTTGTAGTTTTTAAATTAGTTCATGTTGTGTCAGGTATGTTGCTTACTTTTATCAGTATGAGTTTTTCGCTAATTTTAGTATTATGCTTGGTATGTTTCTATCAAGTTATCTCTATCTATTATGTTTATTAGTATTCCCTAACATGTAAACATGGTCGGTAACCTCAATTTAATTGTCATTTACCAGTTACGGTTGTATGAAGAGTGATGCCCATTGTTTACATTGTTTATTACGATTGCAGGGATGGCTGAGTGCAGTGTTTATCTCTAAACCAGCAAGAATCTCTACCAAATGACTCAGAATTTTTAGACTCCTCGACGATGATGGCTAAATACCTCTTGCTCAACTATCACCAGATAAAGTTGACGATCTTTCTGATTTGGAAGAGATCGATGAAAACATTCTAGATGATACAATGCCTCGCGATGTTCCAGGAAAAATAGAGCACCACTACAATCCAGCAGAATCACATTCAGGTGAAGGCGAAAACCACTTGAATTCATCTAATCTAGCTCCAAGCCACTCTAAAGACCCTTCAGGCGATGTTATTGGAGAAGTCTCCTCAGAGAAAGCATTGAGCCTAAAATCGAAAACAACGCTAAAAGAGCAGGTTATCGGTTCCTAAAGCTAAACTAGTAAACGACAAAGAAAAATTAAAACTGCATTTAAACCTAAAAAAGGGGCGATGAGAAGAAAACCAGTCGAAGTGGACTGAGTCAGATCCTGCATTTAGCTTATTACCTCCTTCTGATGAAAACGAAAAGATAAAAGAAAAATATAGAAGCTGTCCTAAAAGATAAGAACCCTGTAGAGATTTTTGAAAGTCTCTTTGATGAAATTGTGTGTGATTACATAGTAAGACAAAGTGTAATTTATGCTACACAGAATAACCGCCACACATTTATTTTCTCAAATAAGTGTCTAAATAGGTTCATTGGGTTCCTTCTTTGACAGGGTACTACTCTCTTCCTCAAGAACAATTATATTGGAGCGAGGATCAGGATATATCCATTGATTGTGTGAGGAAGTGTTATTCAAAGAACAGATTTGTAGAAATAAAACGCAATATTCACTTTAACGACAATTCCCAAATACCCACTAATCCCAAAAAGTCTTACAAAGTAGAGCCACTAATTGATAAGCTAAATAGTAACCTTGTGAAATTTGGCGTATTTTCTAAATATAAGCATTGACCGTCGGTTTGTTGGAATCCTCTTGTCACTAGCCTGGCTTTGAACACCACATCACTTTTATTTTCACTTTTCTTACGCTTCAACACCCACTTGCACTCAATAACTGTTACATCATTCTTATTTTCTTCCCTTACCCATGTTTGATTTTCTTCTAAGACATTGATTTCCTTCTCTATTGCTTCCTTCCATTTTTCTACCTCGTTCGTCTGCATTGCTTCGTCATAGGTTTTAGGTTCTTCATCGTGTTCTACAGTTAACAGACCCACTTCATAATTTTCCAGCCTTAAAGGTAGTCTTCTGTTTTCCCTTAAGTTATACCTTCTGTAATTTTCTCCTTCCTTTGCATCATTGCTTGGAACCTCAGGATCTGCTTTTTCATCTTCAATGATGTTTTCTACCGAGTTTTCATCTTTCGTTTCTTCATCGCAGTTTAATTGCGTGTTATCAACAACGATATGTTCCTTTTCTTTCTTATTTCTTGAATTTCCTTCACTCTCAGGCTCACGTTGATCTAATTTCTTTTCAGGTAAGAAAACTAGGTCTTTATGATACTCAATTTTATTGTTATTCGGAAAGTAGATTCGAAACCCATTTACACTTTCTCCATAGCCTATAAACATTCCTAGCTTATTCTTTTCATCCCACTTTAAACGAGTTTCTTTGGGTTTATGTACCGAAACTCTACTTCCGAATACTTTAAATTCATTTAAGTTGACAGTATTATTATTCCACAATTCAAAAGGCGATTTGTTTTGATCTGAACTGCTTCCAGTTCTATTTAATACATATGCAGCCGTATTAACTGCCTCGGCCCAAAAATATTTATTCATTCCATGAATCATCGTACGTGCAGCTTCCACGAGTGTTCTTATCTCACGTTCGGCCCTTCCATTCTTGCGGTGTATACGCGACCGTCCTTTGATGAATGATTCCATGACTTGCGAACAATGTCTTCATCTCACTATTTATAAACTCTAATCAGTTGTCAGATCGGAAAACTTTTAACTTTGTGTCAGTCTCCCTCTCGGATTCAAAAATGAATGTTTCCATTATCTTTCTCACCTCTGATTTATGCTTTAGAAAGTATACCTTCCGATAAGATGAAAAATCATCTTTGATTACAAGGAAGTAACGAGCTCCACCTAACGATGACACCTCCATTGGTCCGCACAAATCTGCATGTACCAGTTCCAACTAATAAGTCACCCTGGATTCACTTGGCGGGTAATTGCCCCTATGTTGTTTGCCCGCTAGACAACCTTCACGTATGAACTCTTGGCTATCATCTACAAATTGTATATTATGGTTATTTAGGATTTTAATCACATGCTTGATGTTTTGATGTGCCAATTTCTCGTGCCACGTACTTAATTTTTCAATCTTTATTATAACTTGGCACTCTGAAATGCTTTCAGCATTATCAACTCGATTTTCAATGTTAACCTGATTTACATTTTTACCAATTAACAGATCTGATTCTGACAATTCCGAGGAAGTGCGTTCCGTAAATTCCATCCGGTAAAGCTTGTCCTTTCGAACTGCCCGGGCTCGTACCATACCCCGTTTTTATCAACAAACTCGCATATTTCGCTAGCTGATTTCATCGAAAAACCTTTATCCAGCGCACATCCAACATAAAATAAATTGTATTTTAACTTTGGTAAAAACAATACGTTTGATAGTATCGTTTTAATATATCTTTGTCCATTGAACGCATTCAATACTATTCTGCCCACGCCTTTCAACTTCCAGTTCTGTTCCATTACCAATTTTAACTTTTACACTGCTATTAATTTTTGAGGGGCTTTCAAACATAGCTTTATCACAGCACATGTGCTCGCTAGCTCCACTGTCTATACACCACATATTCATCGACATATTTGATGTGCATCCTATAAATGCATTAACTGTTTGGAATTTGTCTCTTGTGTTTGTTTTCGCTTCCTTCTTTTTCTTAAACCAGCAGTTACTTACTATATGGCCTATCTTCTTGCAGAAATTGCATGTTCTAGTTTCCCTTTTTCTGAAACAATCTTTGGCATAATGCCCAATCTTCTGACAAATGTTGCACCGTTTTTCACTCCCTTTACCATAGGTTCTTTCGCTTCTTCCGGTCAATGCTGTCGGTTCTTCTGAACTTTTATATCTTTCCTCCTCAATAAGGAGTCTTGAAGTTAATTCCCCTAACGTTTGTTTATCTATCGGTACCGATTCCCATGCTGATCGAAAATGTTTATATTTCTCAGGCAACGCCATCAGCAATTTTGTTATTACCATTCGATCTGAGATTTCTTCTCCAGCTTGTTTTAATTTATTTCTTATTTCCTCAATTTGAGAAATATAGACAGACACAGAGTCTTCAACAAACTGCAACTGGAAGAATTTCTGCTGTAGCCAGTGCACACTTACCACAGATTCCTTATCGTAAACCGATATCAACTTCGACCACATTGCATTTGCCGAGGTGCATGACAGTATATGTGTCAGTGGCCCTTGATCCATTCTCGTGACTATGACTTCCTGAGCTCTGGCATCATTTTTATCCCAGTTAATAACTGATTCTAGAGGTTCTGTTGGTCGTACCGTTTTACCATCTACAATATTAAATAAACCTCTACCATTTAAAATTACCGATACCTGGAATTTCCACACCGTCCAATTGTCTCCGTTTAACTTTAGCACTGGTAATATTTGGTTGCTTTGATCCATTTTCTCTCCGTCAAAAAATTTTTTCTTCTTCTTTTAACCAACACGTGTTTAGCAGTTGTAGCTTCACCCAAAAAAAAAACGTACGATATTTAATATTTTTTTGTATCTGGGCCCATAACCTCTTGGGATATGAACAACAAATAAATAAAGCGAACTTGTAGTTTATTTTTGTATTTGTTTTTATAACTTTACTTCACAATTTACACATGCTACTTATACTTATTATTTTCATTTTTTTCTATATATTAATCAAGTTATATGGTTGCATTCAAGTTATAGCCAATACATGAAAACTTATAAACTAAAAACTACTAAATTAACCATTGCACTCAACAATTTAATTGATAAGTTTTCATGAGTAAAGAGCTACATTTAATAAACTGTGAGTAAATGAATTAAATCGTGTATAAATGAGCAATGTAAATTAAATGGGACTATCATTATTAAATGATTTCTGTTGATCAACGACAACAAAAAACAAAAGTTATTTGTCAATTGTGAATTGTGAAGACACTAAATTACAATTTGTCAGTCCTGTTAGTGAGAAACGGCTAATTTTATTCTAAATTCAAATTTTAGTTATTTAGAGAGATCATTATGGATTAAGAAGAATTTGTAGAAATCACTCAAAGCAGAAACAACTCAAACTCGTTACCAGATATGTCAGAGATTATTATGGATGAAGAATTATTAGGGACACCTCCAGAAATCGCGGAAGCAGCCAATAACATAACTTCAAACTTGTCACCCGTTAAATCCAAAAAGTTATATATGAATATGTACAAGAATTTCTTAGATTGGTGTAATAGAAAGCACGTAAGAAACTATTTAGAAAACGTCTTCATCGCTTACTTTTCGGAGAAGTCCAATAATTCCAAGGCTTCCACCTTGTGGTCACATTATTCGATACTCAAGCGACTTTCAACATAAATAAGAGCATCTTATATATAAGCAAGTTTACAAAACTGATTGCCTTTTTAAAACGTACATCAGAAAATTATAAACCGAAAAAATCAAAAATATTCACTCTACAAGAAATTGAAAAATTTATCTACGAAGCTCCAGATAACCAATTTCTATTCATGAAAGTAAACAATTATAAATTTTAATTGATTAAGTGTATTTATAAAATAACTTTCTAGATTGTGGCAGTATTTGGAATTTCTGGAGCATGCCGTCGTCAAGAGTTGTCAGAGATTTAAACAGATGATATTCACGTTGCAGAAACAGCTTTAATAATAATTATCCGGGAATGCAAAAATAAAATACCTAGAACTTTTACTGCTGTTGACAATAAGGGTAAAATTCCATGTTTTTTACAAATGTATCGAAAGTATGTTTCTTTGCGTCCAGCGGTAACTAATCACAAACGATTTTTCGTCTTTTATAAAAATAATAAGTGTACCTTAGCCCGTAGGTATTAATCAATTTGGCAAAATACCTTCTCTAATTGATAAATTTCGCAATCTAACTGATCCTAATGGCTATACAGGACATAGCTTCAGGCGTTCATCTGCTTCCTTATTAGCAGACTCCGGTGCAGATATTTCTACAATTAAACGGCATGTAGGATGGAAATCCTCCACCGTTGCAGAGGGTTATGTCGAAAATTCCCTCCAAAATAAAAAACAACTAGAAGAATCTTTGGAATGGAAAATCAACAATTGCAAACTCAGCCATCGACATCTCAAACACACACTATTACGAAAGAAGTAGTGTACAAAGAAGAAAAAGAAAATATTGCGAATGTAATAATTGTACAAATTTGACAATTAATGTAAATTTGCAAAAGTTGATAGAATAAAATTTTTTTCTAATTAGGTCATAGATAAAATATTGTATGATACACATGTGTGAATGGCTTTATGCACTCCTTGCGATTAAAACACTCGCCTTCGGCTCGTGCTTTAAACTTCGCAATTCGTGCGTAAAAGTCAGCATTCACACACTTGTATCATAAATAACTATTTTTTTCTAAACCGAACAGCAAAAGAGCTGTAAAATGTAAATATTCTATACTATTATCTAAAAACGTGTCTTTGTCAAAACTACATCTTTTTATATTTTCAACTTAATTTGATTATCAAGCAAAATGTCAATTCCAATAATTCAGTGTGTGTAACTAGATATCTAAAGGCAGAGGGATAAAAGGATGAATAAAGTGAAACGGATTCGAAACATTTAATACGATGACACTGTTACAATTATAATTATCATACAGATGGAGAAAATTTGAATGGGAAAATTAAGCACTGAGATATCCCAAATTACATTTACAAAATTTTATTATGACATTACACGAACGAGTAGCTGTTTAATCGTTCGTAACTTAGCCTATACTTTACACCTGTGAGCAATAGGTCGGTAACAAAAAGTCGGGTATCTTGCTTTTGGTTGTTCATGAATAAATTTTAGAGGTTTCAGTGCCTACTCAGAAAAATAAGTTGTATATGGTTAATGTAATATTCAAAGTATATTTATTTAACGCAAGGATAGGTTACTTCAGGGTATGATTATAAGGGTGTCAAAGTATTTGTTTAACAACTTTGTTATACATGAACAAGCGTTTATACAGTTTCCATCTTTAAATTTAGTATTGGTATAGTTCACATGAAAATAATTACATTAAATCGTGTTCCAACAAAACTGGAAAGTTTTCCTTTAGACTATATTTTTAGCTTAAAATTCGTCGTTCGTTGTTACTGTATCTGGTTCAAAATAAATAAAGTAGAGATATTGTAGCAACAATTAAATGTTTTTCAAGTTTATAATGGCAAAGTTGTGTCGCTTAGATGTAGAATAATTTTGTGTAGTACAAAACTGTATTATAAAACAGCGGCCATTCGGCAAACTTTGCATTTCAATTCATACATTTACTTAAGTAAATAATCATAATTTGCGAAAGTCTTGCTAATACTCCTTTACGAATTAAAATTAGTAAGGTACTAATTGTCTTCAACGAGATACAAGCAGGTGCTTAGTATTTCTCTATTATTTCGGAGCATGCATTTGTATCATCCTGTTTATTTCATAATCGTGCAGTAAGTGTGAAACAGGAAATTGGGTAGTGTATCGTTTTATTATGTTTTCCTTGTTAATGTGGTATGAGTTATTAAAGGATTTTACATTCCTAATTACTGATATGTGCATATTCAATCTATCCTTTTTAAGTGAAAAAATTGGGAAATGAAACCAAATAAAATTTTAGCTGCATTCAGCCATCAACGAACTATAATTATTTGACGAGAAAGCTCTGCTTTAATGTTCGGCATTGTAAAGTTACTTGTTTCCGAACAGAATTAGTTATCGTAAAACGCTATATTGTAACGGGTCACAAACAGATTAAGTTTCCAATTTCTCGGTATTTTATAACAAATATCCTAAGAATAGTAATCACTGAAGGCATAATAGTTTAATTAATCTGTATGGGCACAAAAAATAATTTTAGACATAATAAAATGGTTAGGTACAAGTATTTTTATATGAAATAATGAAAATTGCATGGATCTAGGTATGCGTAGCATTTTGAAAGGAGTCAGTCGCTGTTAGTGCTTTGAGGAAAAGTACCCTTTTCAACCACTTGGTAATTGCAATAGGTGTGTAATATATTGGATGCATTATAATACCTGTATTGCGTACATATAAGTGTGTCGAATAAGTCTAGATAAGTTATAGACCGGAATGTACAAACATTGAGTGAAAATTAAATAAGATTTAAAGGTAGCAAAAGTAAAACCTGTTAATTAAGCAAGATAGATCATAAGCGCGTTAATGAAGAGACTACGCATTGGTCATTGTTTCTTGCCATTTAACACGATGAAATTTAATGTTTACAATGTACGAATTTATTAATGAGCTAATTATGTTTATGGAAGAAAATCGTATTTAGTCGTGAGCACATTGTTCACATGCAATAAACCTTAATTAGCCCAGAGGTGTCGAGCATTAATTATAAAAAAATCTTTGTTGAATAAAATCAGTCTTTACAGGATTTAGAAGGTACTGTAGAACACCTATGGAGAAATGGAACCACTTTTATTTCACGATTAAATCTAGCAGATTCAACATTAGATGCTTTCATTGAACGAAATCTAATAGCAGCTATGGAACTGAGAGTGTTTATTAAACAGTTTCAACAATTATGCACTTTTAAATATGAACAAGGCAATGCTAATATGCATTATTGTCGTAAAGAAAACAATTGTCCTTTTAGAGTTTTAAAAATATGATGAGTATCAACCATAAAAGTAAGTGAACTTTTATGTAAGAATTATATTTGGGCATTGTACATTCCACTAAGAATTAAACTCTTGCAATTGCTATGCAACAAAAGAAATTTATAATGTAATTCCGTCAAATAATTTAAATTGCAAAACTCTATTGCAAATGTGGGGCAATCAGACACACACATCCGCACGCACGCACGGACGCAAGAACGCACGTATGCATGTACACACACACACAGGCACACACACAATTTTATGTTAAATCAAACCTCATTTTGGTGAAAGCATAAAGTGTAGGCAACTACAGTAAATTCAATATATTATTAAAGCATTAAGCACCGTGAATCAGAAACAAATACGATGCAGTAACTACGTAAACTGCTGTTACAGTACTAAACCATATTAGTCATATAACTAATCCTATAACTAATTTAAGCACACAGACACACACACACACATACACACACACACACACACACACACACACACACACACACACACACACACACACACACACTCACACACACACACACACGCACGCACGCACGCACGCACGCACGCACGCACACGCACACACACACACACACAGTTTGTGGAAGTATACAGTTCGGTTTCAATGAGAAAATAGTTACGAGTGCAAAATTATGGTTTTAATCTGACAAAACAGGCTTTTTGGGGTTTGCACATGATTGTTATTTTCATAAAAGCATTGAGCTATACCAGTAGCACGTGAGAAAGTTTAACATGATTAATATTGATGGGTAAGGTAAGTTTAAAATAAATTATAAAAACATTTATTAGGAGGTTTCCCTCATTTCAACTAGGAATTTAACTACAAATATGTAATATAAACATAAAATTAGTAAAGTTAGGTTAACTACCTAAATTGTATATGGGAAAATGGAAATTTTGTAAAATTTAAATAAAATGGGTTGAAATAATGTAGCAATAGGTCGGTAACAAAAAGTCGGTATCTTGCTTTTGGTTGTTCATGAATAAATTTTAGAGGTTTCAGTGCCTACTCAGAAAAATAAGTTGTATATGGTTAATGTAATATTCAAAGTATATTTATTTAACGCAAGGATAGGTTACTTCAGGGTATGATTATAAGGGTGTCAAAGTATTTGTTTAACAACTTTGTTATACATGAACAAGCGTTTATACAGTTTCCATCTTTAAATTTAGTATTGGTATAGTTCACATGAAAATAATTACATTAAATCGTGTTCCAACAAAACTGGAAAGTTTTCCTTTAGACTATATTTTTAGCTTAAAATTCGTCGTTCGTTGTTACTGTATCTGGTCCAAAATAAATAAAGTAGAGATATTGTAGCAACAATTAAATGTTTTTCAAGTTTATAATGGCAAAGTTGTGTCGCTTAGATGTAGAATAATTTTGTGTAGTACAAAACTGTATTATAAAACAGCGGCCATTCGGCAAACTTTGCATTTCAATTCATACATTTACTTAAGTAAATAATCATAATTTGCGAAAGTCTTGCTAATACTCCTTTACGAATTAAAATTAGTAAGGTACTAATTGTCTTCAACGAGATACAAGCAGGTGCTTAGTATTTCTATTATTTCGGAGCATGCATTTGTATCATCCTGTTTATTTCATAATCGTGCAGTAAGTGTGAAACAGGAAATTGGGTAGTGTATCGTTTTATTATGTTTTCCTTGTAAATGTGGTATGAGTTATTAAAGGATTTTACATTCCTAATTACTGATATGTGCATATTCAATCTATCCTTTTTAAGTGAAAAAATTGGGAAATGAAACCAAATAAAATTTTAGCTGCATTCAGCCATCAACGAACTATAATTATTTGACGAGAAAGCTCTGCTTTAATGTTCGGCATTATAAAGTTACTTGTTTCCGAACAGAATTAGTTATCGTAAAACGCTATATTGTAACGGGTCACAAACAGATTAAGTTTCCAATTTCTCGGTATTTTATAACAAATATCCTAAGAATAGTAATCACTGAAGGCATAATAGTTTAATTAATCTGTATGGGCACAAAAAATAATTTTAGACATAATAAAATGGTTAGGTACAAGTATTTTTATATGAAATAATGAAAATTGCATGGATCTAGGTATGCGTAGCATTTTGAAAGGGGAGTCAGTCGCTGTTAGTGCTTTGAGGAAAAAGTACCCCTTTTCAACCACTTGGTAATTGCAATAGGTGTGTAATATATTGGATGCATTATAATACCTGTATTGCGTACATATAAGTGTGTCGAATAAGTCTAGATAAGTTATAGACCGGAATGTACAAACATTGAGTGAAAATTAAATAAGATTTAAAGGTAGCAAAAGTAAAACCTGTTAATTAAGCAAGATAGATCATAAGCGCGTTAATGAAGAGACTACGCATTGGTCATTGTTTCTTGCCATTTAACACGATGAAATTTAATGTTTACAATGTACGAATTTATTAATGAGCTAATTATGTTTATGGAAGAAAATCGTATTTAGTCGTGAGCACATTGTTCACATGCAATAAACCTTAATTAGCCCAGAGGTGTCGAGCATGAATTATAAAAAAAATCTTAGTTGAATAAAATTAGTGTTTACAGGATTTAGAAGGTACTGTAGAACACCGATGGAGAAATGGAACCACTTTTATTTCACGATTAAATCTAGCAGATTCAACATTAGATGCTTTCATTGAACGAAATCTAATTGCAGCTATGGAACTGAGAGTATTAAACAGTTTCAACAATTATTCACTTTCAAATATGAACAAGGCAATGCTAATATGCATTATTGTCGTAAAAAAAAGAATTGTCCTTTTAGAGTTTTAAAAATATGATGAGTACCAACCATAAAAGTAAGTAAGTGAACTTTTATGTAAGAATGATATTTGGGCATTGTACATTCCGCTAAGAATTAACCTCTTGCAATTACTATGCAACAAAAGAAATTCATGATTTAATTCCGTCAAATAATTTAATTGCAAAACACTATTACAAATGTGGGGCAATCAGACACACACATCCGTACGCACGCACGGACGCAAGAACGCACGCATGCATGTACGCACACATAGACAAACACACACATACACAATTTTATGTTAAATCAACCCTCATTTTGGCGAAAGCATAGATTGTGGGCAACTACAGTAAATTCAATATATTATTAAAGCATTAAGCACCGTGAATCAGAAACAAATACGCTACAGTAATTACGTAAACTGCTGTTACAGTATATATATATATATATATATATATATATATATATATATATATATATATATATATATATATATATATATATATATATATATATATATATATATATATATATATATAGCCGGTATCTTACTGAGCCCAGTATTGCAACAGGTCTTTACTGAGCCCGATCCCCCGCGCTAACAATCAGAACGTTGTGTGGCCCGATTTCATACACATAACACATTACCTGATCGTTATAAACCCCGGTAGCGTTGTCCATATTTTTTAGCTATTTTACATAGATATGCACTTATTATTCTCTCTTTTTCCTTATTTTCAATTATGTTTCGGCGAATTACACTTTTGTTATGTGTTGACAAGGTCATTTAATTTGTCGACCTTTGTAATTTTAACAGATTGTTATGATTAGATAATAATTAATCAATTCATAATTAATTTTGTAGTGAAAAAGGCATGAGCAATCGAAATTTAGTGTTCATGTCTCAAATTCTTATTAATTAACACAGCTTGGATCAAAGTAAATTAAATGTAGGAAACCTGTTTTGCGTGGTTTTTTCTAAGGTTAATTAGTTTAGTTCTAGTGCTATTTAACAACTTTTTCTCTGGTTAACAATTTTTCCTACGACCTCCAACTGAGCTGCAAAAGTTTTAGGCACCTATCACAACGTAGAATCTAAGATCAAAAGACCATGAAACAATCTTAAATGAAAAAACAGGTATGTATTGCGCATACAACCCTTATTCCGATAACGCACAATTTTTAGCACCCCAACGAAAGGTTTTGAGCACCAGTCACCTCAAAATTCTGATCAACCTAGGAATGTAAGGTACGACTTTTAACTCTTGGCTATCGAGACCATAAGTTTGACATTTTTCCAAGGAAATTAGCCTATTTAATAAATGCGCTAAAATAGTAGATTAGTCCGTGTTTTATTTCCAATAGCGGAAGGTTAAGATAATTCATGTATTATGGATTGTAGTACCACTCGATATATCGGTAATGTATGTTACGCTAAAAAAGTTTCTTATATGAACAATTTTAAGTATAGAAACAAGGCCAATACGCTGTCAAAAAAATTTCAAACATGAAATAACGTAATATGAAAATGTGCACCTTCACCACTACTATACATATTAAAGTACTTATCTTTTTTGGATTATTTAAATGGTGTAGTTATATACAAACTATCTAAACGTTTTGAGAACACTTACAGTTATCTTTGTCAGTAGTAGTACTATCTAATAAAATTGTTAAAGATGTTTGTGAAATTTGAAAAATTAGAACATAAACATAAGCCTGCTATTAACTTAAGTTTGGAAAACGTATAAAGTCAACTATGCAATACAATTTTAGCTTTAAAGAATTAAAAAATTAAATTTTGTTAAACTGTCTTGAAGAACACTCTCTAACGGTCGAAGGTTAACAATGAAAAATGTCAACCAAAAACAAATTTAACAAAATTTAATGAAAATATAATGTAAGTGTAGATTTGTGAAAAACTTCAATTTGAAATTGATAGAAGCATTCACAGATAGAAACTTGACATCGATTAAATTAATGCAGTTCAATCTAATATCAATAGTTGTAAGAGCTATTTAACAATAAAAAGCACAATTCAGAACGTTTTTTGTAATTTTTAGTTTTAATTTCAACTAATTACGTTGCTATGGTAATTCAAAATATAATTGGTAAAGCATTACCTTAAGATCTAGGAAAAAAACAGAAAAAAACCTAGGCACCAAAAAGCTAAAATTAAAATCAAGACCTTTTCTTTAAGTTATACGATGACAAAACCTGTTTAAACGGAGATTTTCTTCTTGTCTATTAAAATTATTTATATATCTCAATACGAACAATAATGAGTTTGTCTTAACAATATTCCCATATTGTCAAATTTAATATTATGATTTAATTTATTGAAGGAATGTTGAGCTACCGCAGACATCTCTGTTTGGCCTAATCCACAATATGCTCTTTACGTCTTGTATCAAAGCTACATTTTGTGGCTCCAATGAATACTTTTCCACATGAACAAGATAACTGATCCACTCCGGTAGATGGTAATGGGTTTGAAACATCTTTAGGTGACCTTAAGTGTCCTTTAATTCTTCTTGTAGGTTTAAAAATAGCCCTGATACCATATTTAATTAAGATTTTTTCAGTCCTATCTGTAACATTAGCTATAAAAGGAAGAAAAGCAGTATCATCATTAAGAACTGGTTTTTCTTTAAGGTTATGTCTAGAAGGTGTAATAAGATAATTAATATCAATAAGTGAATACCCATTATCTTGTAAAGACTTTGTTAAATAGTTATGTTCATCTTTTAAAAATTCAGCATCACAACTTCGTTTTGCTCCGTCTACTGCAAATTTAATTAAACAAATGTTCTGACGTGGATGGTGGTTTGATAATTTATGAAGATATCTATCAGTATGTGTCAGCTTTCTGTAAACCTTAAAAGATAGTGAATTGTTATTTTTAGATAATAATATGTCAAGAAATGGTAAACTTCCGTCAGTTTCTTTTTGTGCACCATTTATAAAAACCAAAAATTTATGTATGTGCCTCGTCCCATGTTTCAAATTTTCCTTGTAAAAATTAGCTATAGCAAGAACTAAGGGGGCTAACCATTACTACACCATCAATCTATTCATAGAATTTACTATTATACTGAAAATAAGTCGTAGTAAGACAGTGCTGAAAATGAATGGTTATATCCTTTGGAACGAGGTCAATTTATTCCATAGTTTCGTTTGTAAAACGCGAAACAACATTATATCACCTTCAATTCAAGTCGACAGAATTTTTAATATAATGGGGTGTTTTACCTATACGAGAAAAATCTGAAACACTGAAACTGTGGCAGGATCTATTTCAACAGCTAAGTTATCATCATCAACGGTCGACCGCTGATGACGATAGCTTAGCTATTGAAACGCGTTCGGTCTTTTTTTAATTTTGTGTGGTACGTGGGTGTATTTTGTTTGTTACCTATACGAGGTTGTAATGTTTCATATTTCACTCCTTTATGGGGTGGGAACTTATCGTTCTATTAGACAATTTGAAAAATGAAGGGAACGTGAAGCACAGCTATTATCGTTACTTACTTTTTGATTACGATGCCGAGATGCTTTAACAATATTTAATTTTTTAACGATCTAGTTCTTCTTCACTAAAATTGTATTCTATAGTTGGCTTTGTACGTTCTCCAAACTATCATATTAATAGCAGGCTTATGCTTTAATTTTTCAAATTTCACGAAATTGATTTGAACATCTTTAACAATTTTATTAGGTAATACTACTACTGACGAAGATAACAGATAAGTGTTATCGAAACTTAGACATATTGTATATCTTTGATACACAATACACCATTTAAAAAACCCAAATAAGATAGGTAAGTATTTTAATAGGAATTTACTCAATAATGTTAAAAATGATCTAAAATCTAAGGTAATTTAATTTTTATTATGATCATTTAGGTATTTAGAAGGTAGATGGAAAAATTAATCTGTTTAAGCCTACGTATAAGCTTATCCGATTAATACATCAAATTGCAATTATTGAAAAATGTCCTTTGTTTGCTCTATTGTCCATTGAAAGGGGAAGAACAATAGATATATTTATTGAATGCTAATGACATGGGGATTATTACAGTAAAACATGAATGGAAATTCTTTCTATTTATTGAAATTTGGTAATTAGTCATGTACCAAACTTGTGTAATTACCGCCGGTTTGCGATTAATAGTCAGTTTGTAAAGTGAAACATTGTTCATTGTATTCTGGAAGGAGCTAGGTTGTAGTTAAAACCGTCGTTTATAATTTATATAAAAATATGTAAAGCTTATAAATAAATTTTATGATTACAGTAACTTAATAATTTATTATGCGAGGAGCACCATATTAAAAATATGCACATGCGTACCCGTATGTCACGTAAACATTTTCAAAGTTTTAAAGACGTGCACGTTTTTCTATTAAAAAGTAATTCCAACGTTGCCGCATGCTGGGCCACACAACATACCGTTCGCGAAGATCGAAAGTTTGTATATAAAAGCCACCTCTGAAGCGGCCTCCTCAGAACTATTCTGTATATAGTGGAGCTATAAACGGACATTATGAAGCTCGATCTAATTTTCGGATTTACACGTTTTGATGCCTATACAATCACATTTTGATGATACACACATGGGTACGTTATCGAGTCGGAGGTCGGGCTCAACAAGGTTTTTTCGGGCTCAAGAAAGTACGGTTTATATATGCTACGGACTTATCAATAACCGTTTATCTCTCTCTCTCTCCCCCCCCTCTATCTCTCTCTCTCTCTCTCCCTCCCTCTATATAATTTGATGTCCTAACAAGTTTACAAAGTGCCCTCTTTCCCTTTCTATGCAATAAGCATCGCAGAGTATTTCATGTGAACTTCGGATTTATTTCATTACATGCAGTACGAATTACTTCATGTAATGAAATAAACCCGCAATAAAATATCACTAGGGGCTACCGTATGGGGTCAAATCTACCAATCCAGCGTTCTTGGAAAGTATTATTCAAAAAGTTCGTAATGACATTAGTTGAATGCACTGGAGCACTATCCATTTGGAAATAAGGTTCAATAACGTTCAGTCTCAATTACCGGTACTAAATTGTCTCGCAGGAGGTCTAGAAATTTTGGTCAATTAAGCTTTCATTCACTAAAAAATGGAGCAATGGCTCTAACATTGATTATTCCAATCCAAACATTGACTTTTTGCGCATACTGTGTTATCGTTCGATTTTGAACGTGTGGATTCTAAATATAATGAGATTACAATCAAACTACTTATATTAATGGAATGTGAGCCTGCAATATCGCAAGGATTCTCTAGCAAAGTGCAGGTCGTAGGTTCAAATCCTACTCGAGGTGAACTTTTCATTTATGTATTTTATAAAATTAATAATAATTTTTAATTACATATTTACCTTTGAACTTATTCGTTCATAACAAAAACTTACAATAATTTAATATTAGTCAAGTTACTTTGGTATGTGAATCCTTGCGATATTGCAGGCTCACATTTCATTATTATAAGTAATTTGATTGTAATCTCATTATATTTAGAATTTACATCAGTTCTACATACAAGACAAAATTTACATCGATTGGGGCTTGAACCTTGATGGTGCAGTTGGTTAGCGGTACTCTAGCAAAGTACAGGTCGTAGGTTCAAATCTACTGAAGTGAACTTTTCATTTATGTATTTAATAAAATTAATAATAATTTTAATTACATATTTACCTTTGAACTTATTCGTTCATAACAAAAACTTACAATAATTTAATATTAGTC